>CM077258.1:1085000-1112500 GCA_039654775.1 Spinibarbus caldwelli
TGTAAGAAAAGCACTGACTGTGAAGATGCAAAAGGAAGAAACACTTTGTGTGTGTTACTCCTGTAACATTATTAGAGATGCACCACAGTTTTGCAGATACTGTCAATATTTAAGAAATAAATAAGGTAAATGTGTGTTGTTTTTAACTCCTTATTCTGTTTAATGGCTGCTATACTGTATAATTTAACCACAAGTATCCATTTGATATATTTTATATGAACTAAATAAAATATATTGACACACACAAGCACATATATATTACATATATATATATATATATATATATATAAATAATGTTATATTTATTATTTAAAATTGTATTTAATTAAATGATTGCATATATATATATATATATTATTATTATTATTATTATTATTATTATTATTATTATTATTATTATTATTATTTTTTTTTTTTAATTTATTTATCCTTTATTTTTCCGGGATAGTCCCATTGAGATACAAAATCTCTTCTTCCAGGGAGTCCTGGTCAAAATGGCAGCACAAAAAGTTTCACAATAAAACAGTTTCAAAAACATAAAACAAACAGAAAACATTTGCCCTACATCCAGATGATTACAAATGTGTAACTTACTCATAGCAAGTACATGTTTCCTTCAGAGTAGACCATAAAATGTTTTTTAAAATATTTACAGAAGGGAGTGTTTTCAGCATAATAATACTCTGCAACTCGTTCCATAACGATGGAGCAAAAAAAGAGAAGGCAGTTTTGCCTAACTCAGAATGTACTCTTGGAACATTTAAAAGAAGTTTAGCAGAATATCTAGTACTGTAATTACAAGTGTAAAAAGATAAAAGACTGCAGATATAAATAGGTAATTTTCCCAACAATGCCTTAACAATAAACAGCAACGTGCACTTTCCTTCTTTGAAACAAAGAGAACCATCCCACCAGTTCATACAATATACAGTGATGGGTGCATGAAGAGGCATTCGTCACAAAACATAAAGCAGCATGGTATACATAGTCCAACTTTTTAAGTGAAGATAAACTTGCATGCATATAGATCACATCGCCGTAATCTAATACTGAAAGGAAACAACTCTGTATAATTCTCTTTCTTGCTTTAGAAGGAAAACATTTCTTTAAACGAAAAAGAAAACCCAACTTTAATCTAAGCTTTTTTTAAAGTTTTTCGATGTATCTGAAATCCTAGTTTGTCATCTAACCATATACCCAAGTATTTATAACAATTTACTCTTTCAATAGATTCTCCTTGTAAAGTTAAAATAGGATGATCTGTTTCAGTACGACAACGAGTGAAAAGCATGTATTTTGTTTTCTTTGAGTTTAAAACCAGTTTTAAGTTGGATAATGATAATTGCAATAACTGAAAAGATTCTTGCAAAAGCTCTATGGCTTGATTCACCGAATGTGCTACTGTGTATATAATTGTGTCATCAGCATATAAATGAATTCTAGCTGAGGTTATCCCATGACCAAGGTCATTAATATAAATAGAAAATAAAACTGGGGCTAAAATCGAACCCTGTGGAACACCTTTTATTGTTTTTAATTCATTTGAAGTAAAATTTTCGACTGAGACACATTGAGTTCTTTCTGTTAGATAATTATTGAACCAATTTAGAGTCATTTCGCTAAATCCTATACAACTTAATCTCTGTAATAATAGTTTATGATATACAGAGTCAAATGCTTTAGAAAGATCTACAAATAATGCTGCACAATGTTGTTTACTATCTAGGTATTTAACAATATCATTTGTAACCAGCATAGCTGCTGTAATAGTACTGTGACCTGATCTAAAGCCTGACTGAAATTCGTTTAATATTTTATTTTCGGTTAAGAACTGTTTCACTTGATCGTTGACAAAAGATTCAAATACTTTTGCCAACACAGACAACCTACTAATTGGCCGATAATTATCCAAGACTGATGGGTCACCAGCTTTTAACAGAGGTAAAACTGACGCGGATTTCCATGCACGAGGAATAACATTTGAGGTTAAACTCAAGTTAAAAATAGATGTAATGGGCTTTGTTAAAAGATCTGCAGAAATTTTTTAAAAATAAGGTTCTATTTTATCAGGCACTGCTGAATTTTTAAAATCCAAATTAGATAGAACTTTATGAACTTGTGTAGCTAAAATAGGAGTAAAATTAAACTGCTGACTCTGAGTAATATAACATGAAGTAGCTTCCACATTTTCTTGTTTCCTTAAATTACTACAATTGTGGGACTCTCCCCCCGAAATAAAATGTCTATTAAAAACATTTACAAAATTTTGTTTATCTTTAATTATACTCTCATTTAATTTTAAATAATCAGGTAGACTGGTTAAAGTTTTTTCACCAGAAACTGATTTGGTCAATTTCCAAAAAGAAGATGGATCATTAATATTCTCATTTATCATATTTAAATAATAATCACATTTAGATCTTTTTACTAATTTTGTACAATTATTTCTTAATGTTTTATAATTTATCCAGTCCATTTGATTATTAATTTTCTTTGCTTTAGCCCATCCAGCATCTCTTTTTTTTTTATAAGTGAAGATATGGATTCATTAAACCAGGGATTATCTCTATTTCGCACTCTAAATCTTTTAAAAGGTAATTAGGGGTGTGTGTATGTGTATATATATATATATATATATATATATATTAGGGGTGTAACGATACGCATATTCGTATTGAACCATTCGGTACGAGGCTTTCGGTTTACAAACCGCATTACAAACCGAACGATTCATTGGACTAATGCTATTACGTTTGGAAAATAAAAGCTTAAAGTGTGTGAAATATCAGTGCCACTGCGCTCAACAATGCAGCCCAAACGACGTAACAGGCAACGTGCTGTCTGCCCCGCGATAACCTCCCCTTGCTGAGGTGCATCGAAAGACGATGATCTTGTATCGACGATAGCCAGTGATATTGTCAAAAACATCAATTATTGTCAATATTAAGAGAATTTGGCATTTCCAATTAATGTAGGCCTGTTACATTCTTATTTTTATTAGGCCTATTATTATTATGAAGTTATTTTTATTATTAAATTAAAAGTACAATTAATTTGCCCCGCAATAATTACCGCATAACTGACGCGCTGCGAGGATAAGATTAGGCTATATTTACTTCTCAGTTAGAATGTTTTTTTTAAAAAAGGTCTTTTAAAACAGGTCTGTGAGGCTATAGGCTACCTACAATGAAGTATAGTCCTATAATTAAAATATTAACACTGCAGTCATCAATAAAAATCAATGAAATAAAAAGCTTTTATTTCAAGCACCGACTTTCAAAAACAACCTGTTTAACATGAAATACGTTTCTTCTCATTTTTTTTCACTATGTACTTGCCACAAGAGAAATATAAAGGAAATAAATGAAAACAGCTATAGGCTATACCGTTATCAGCATATGTTGAAGTAGATTTGTCTCTCTTTGTCTCTGAGAGAATATGCGGCGTCAGATGCCGAAAGCTCCAACATTACTTCGTCATTCCGTTTTTACTTTTACTTTCTGCTAATAGTGAATTGACTGAGATTAAGACGTTCAACAGCATAAATCTTGTGCAAAGTTTGCACGTGTGCAAACCCTGGTGAAAACGCGTGCTTGTGTGATATCCATTGGCTCGCCTTCATGGTTTAAAACAAAAATATTTCCAACATTGCGACGTAACCAATTGCCCTGCCCCCCGTATCGAAAACGTACCGAACCGTGACACCATTGTGTCGTATCGAACCGAACCGTGAATTTTGCGAACCGTTACACCGCTAATATATACCAAACACCAAAACAAACACGCCCCTACCCCAAAAGGGTCTCGCCCCTATTTTGATAGCTCCACCCCATACATACGTACACATCCCAGGCAACGATTAGTTCTGTGAAACAAAGCAAAACTCATTATAATCAGTGATGCTGTCTACACTGGATGAAGCGCCACGACACGACAAATCCACGACAGTAAAATGCTGCCGCGTTCTATTTATGACATATTGACACAAATTTCAAATGATTTTCAACGGTCGCTTTGTCGCGTCCAGTGTAGACAGACCGCAACAGGACAACTGTCCCATCCGGTGTAGACACGGTGTAAGCCTTCTTTTGTTCTGCAGATGTTTTACTCTTTTGTTTTTCATCCACCATCTCTATCTTTCTGTCGTTGCTCGGCTAATGTCCGTCATGTGCACTGATGAGCGCTCTCTCCTCTGCATCATGAGTAGACGCGCCCCTTACTGCTGACTGGCTACAAGTTTGTTTTGGTACTCGGCCCGACTCGTATTCTAAAGCGTTTTTGAAAAAATGCATACCCCACCTTTATTATACTTTAAAATAGAATTTATTTCGGTGATGCAGCGCTGAATTTTCAGCGTCATTACTCCAGTCTTCAGTGTCACATTCCTTCAGAAATCATTCTAATATGCTGATTTATTATGAGTGTTGAAACTGGTGTACTGTTTGTTTACAATACTGTACATATTGTTTTGTGGAGCCTGTGATATTTTTTCTTTGATTCTTTGATGAATACAAAGTTAAAAAGAACAGCATTTATTTAAAAAATAAATTTTGTGTTACAATATACAATGCTATTCAAAAGTTTGGGGTCAGGTTTTTTTTTGGTTTTTTTTAAGAAATTAATACTTTTATTCAGGAGGGATGTGTTAAATGAATAAATGACTAAATGAAAGAAAGCGTTTTAGCCTGAATGAATGGCTTCTACCTTTAGAAGGTTCTTTAATCGTTCTGAAGATTGTGTGTGTGTGTGCGCGCGCGCGCTTGTGCAAGTGTGTGTGCGTGTGTGTGTGTGTGTGTCTGTGGTTGTAAGGTTGTAATCTGCTCTGTATTCTCAGTTGTTCTCTCAGTGTAGTTGATTAGGAATCTCCAGATATGAGCTCTGGATCATGTGTGTGTGTTTTAAAATCTCAAAATGTGTTTAACCTTCAGAAGCGAGGGCTGGAGAAGGTCACGTCCTCTTCCTCCTCACTAATAAATTGTGTTTGCACTCGCTGGATGCTTCTCAAGACCTTCAGACTTTTCTGACTCGGGCTCCTTTGTTTTCTAACTGATGAGACTTACTGCTTTCCTAAAATGGGCAGTCAAGTCTCCCGAAATCTCATGGGCTTAGATTGACCAAGGCAACCACCCAGGATACCCTAGCAACCACTCAAAGTACCCTAGCAATTTATTAAGTTATACAGCAAATTATAGAGTTATATTATTATAAGTGCGCCTTCATCTTTAGTTTTAAGACTCCTCAGGATGAATAGATTCTCGGTCAGGAATACAGAAAGACCAAAACTGAACATTTGCACCTAGCAACACCCGTAACACACTAGCAACTGCTTAGAAACCACTCAAAATACCCTAGCAACTACCTGACAGCACCCTAGCAACCAGGAATCAGGTCAGGAATACAGAAAGACCAAAACTGAATTTACAAAACCGAGCATTTGCACCACCCATAAAACCCTAGCAACACCGTAGCAATCACCCATACTGCCCTAGCAACCACCTAGAAGTGCTCCTTCATCTTTAGTTTAAAGACTCCTCGGGATGAATTGATTCTTGGTTAGGAATACAGAAAGACCAAAACTGAGCATTTGCACCTATCAACCATCCAGAGTACCCTATCAACTGCTTAGTAACCACCTAGAAGTGTTTTCTGACAAAACAGAGCGTTTGCTTTTGTTTGGGCATAAAGCACAGAGCAAAAAAAAAAACATTTATTTCCTAGCATGAGATTTCTTGCTCCTGCATTGTAGGGCGGCAGAGATCAATCCTTTCCCACAATCCCCTGCTATCAAATGTTACCTGCCTGCGTATCGGTGATCAATGGGCCGGCGGAGCAGGCAGTGCATCATGGGAGCTGATAATCCATGATGTTGGAGTGGCTGGCGCAGGAACGCCGAAGCGAGTCGCAGTGCATGATGCTATTGATCCGTTTCCCAGCGTGAAGAAGCGTCTGCTGCATCTTTCTCATTGTTCTCCGTCTCCCTCTCTCTGTTTAATTGATGCTTTCTCCTCTTTGATAATTTTATTATCCGTCTGGCCCGATCCGGCCGTTTTTCAGATGGAAATACGTGGAGGAACGTCGCAGTCATCCGGCCTTTTTAGCTGATTTTGTTTGGAGCAGCAAATGCGATTCACGTGCAATGACATTACAATAGATCGGCCGGTATTGAAGATACACCGTCGATACTGTTCATAAATCAATAACCAGAGACGGTGTAATCCATCCCAAAGAAGTTTGTTCTGTCACTTATTGCATCCGACGTGAAATATTACAAAACGGCTGATCGTCAGAGCCATTTTCTCCTATTATAATGGCAGGAGTCACAATGATGGCAGTATGTGCTCAGTAATGTTATTGTGAAAACAGACCAACTTATAAACACTGATAGATGACAATAATCGGATTAGATTAAATTCATCAGAAAAAGCAATAAAAACATCAAGCAAAATAAAGAAATAATAGTTTACTTAACATTTGAACCAGGTGTATTTTAAACTGTATTTTATTTATCTTCGGGTATGAACAAAACTTGCATATATATGAAGTTTATTTGCAAAAACAGATAACTCCATTTTTTATTATATCATGTTTTTATTGTGTTTTCTGTTAGTTAAGATAGTTAAGCTGTTTTTTTAAATTATTTTTTGACCTAGTCAAAATATCCCAACTGCAGTTTGATTGAGATTAATTGGAATGCACAATGAGAAAACATGATTTTTGAGAATTGTTAAAAACGGAGTTATCTGTTTTTGCAAATGAACTCTTCATATATATATATATATATATATAACTATATATTACTATATATTACTATATATAGTGATATTACTGTTTATTATTTACATTTATATTAGGGCTGTCAATCGATAAAAAATATTTAATCGCGATTAATCGCATGATTGTCATGAGTTAACTCGTGATTAATCACAATTTAATTTTAACCTTAAATGAATACTTTTCAAGTTTTTAATACTCTAATCAACATGAGCATGGACAAATATGGATGCTTTATGCAAATGTATGGTTATTATTATTGAAACCATAGTCAACATATGAAGACTAGACATGTTTCAAAGGTCATAGATGTTTTTCAAAGAACTTGTTCATGTCTTAGACACATGAAAAAAGAAATACCAGGTTCCCATTACTTCTTTCTTTGCACTGAGCAATTTACTTACACAAACCTGTTTACATTTTTGCAGGACAGGGCAGCTCTTTTTCTGAACATGCAAAATCTAGGCTACATTTATTATTTATTATTACATTTGTTTGCCTCTCTGTGCCCATATACTGTATTTTGATGCAGCTAAATTCTCAATAAAACTGTTTTCATTGATATATTTTACTGTTTCTGTTGTCGGAATGAATATTAAATAGTGACTGAAACGCGACCCATTAAGACTATATTAAAGCTTTCATTTCTAAGATGTTAATCTGCACAAAAATCCTTATAATCGAGCAGTTGTCTGATGAAATCAAATGCACATAAGATAAACACAATAGCTGTGCTGTGATTTCGGCTATACTTGCATGTAAAATTAGAGAAGCAACATAATATCTGTGTTTAACTGAAAGCGCTGCTCCTCTCCACTACTCGCTGAACAGAGCAGACGCACGGAGAGAGAGAGGTGTGTGTGCATGCTGAGACAGCAAGACCTCGCGCTCGCGCGGCAGTACCAGTGAGTCTCAGAAACTAAATAAGGTTTGGGCGCATTTTTTAAGGGGAAAAAAAGTCGCTAAAGGGGTCTGCAATGTCGCTAAGTTAGCAACACTGTGCATCTCCATTTCTCCAACTACGGGCTAGGCCACGGGTCAAACAGATAATGCGCGCTGCGTTAATAAAATTAGCGCCATTAAAATGAATTTGCATTAACGCATTAACTTTGACAGCCCTAATTTATATATAAATTATTTATTTTTGTAGTTAACAAAAAGCCCTAAATTTATATTTTAATATTACATTATAATTGTATTACAATAAATAATTGTGTAATTTTACAGTAAAATGTAATGCAATATATTAAAAATTAATGTATTGTACTGGTACAAAGTACTAATTTATTTCATTAAACAGTAAATTTATATATATATATATATATATATATATATATATATATAATATGTATTTGTGTGTGTGTGTGTGTGTATATATATATATATATATATATGTAATAAATGTAAGTAATAATATAAATTATTTATTTCAGAATTCAATCAAAAAACATTTTAAAATTATAAAATAAAAATAAGTGTGTATTGTAACACGATTGTAAGATAATGTATTTGTATTATATGTAATTGTATTTTATGTTATATAACTATATTATTTTAAAATAGAAATATATTGTTCTGGTATAAGTAATCATAAAGTAATCTGAACAGTACATTTAAATTTTTACATAATATAATTAAATAAAAATTAAAGTATATTTAAGTAGTTATAAATAGTTATTATAATATAATATAAAAAAATAAAGATGTTTTAATATATATTTTTTTCTGAGTTGTATTTTAATTTGACAGATTTTTAAAATACTTGACCTTTTCTTATTTTTATTATTTTATTTGTCAACTGTGTATACCGCTTTGAAGGGTGTACAGTTGTGATTTATGTGTATGTGCTTTAGTTGTGTGTGTGTGTGTGTGTGTGTGTGTGTGTGTTAGCGTCTGCTGTGTTCCTCATCACAGTTTGATTTGGTTTCACCTTGAATGCAGCACCGCGGTATTGATTCAGCTGATCTCACACACACACACACACACACACACACACAGATTGACGGCGGCCATGTTAGGCACCTGCAGGATGAAAAGGCCGTTTCTTTCATATTGCTTTCACAATATATGGCCTCTAAATATAGTCACAGTGGTATTTTTAATGCTCAAATGTCACAGTATGAGATATAAAATATTAAAGTGTGTTATTTATTGTAAAGAAAGACGCATAAACACACTTTACAAACAAAAGATATGAAGTTTGAGGTTTGAAATATACCTAAGAAAATTCATTAAGAAAAAACCATTAGACTACTGTTATTTAAGTATCATTAAGATACTATTATAGTTTATTATTTTGAATCATTTTTTTATTTTTTTATTTTTATATGTTTCTTATGTTTTCTTTTATCTATCTATCTATATCTATATATATATAAGCAATATCACATGAGTAGACGTGAGATATGGCTATATATCGGCACGGCTGTGACTTGGCATTTGGTAATCACAGCGAGCCGATATACAGCCATATCTCACATCTACTCGTGTGATATTGCGTTTATACAACAGTTTGATGGCACAAGTGTGTAAATACATAAAGAAAATGACAACGGAGTGTCTTTAAAAGCCCTCTTTTTTGCGAACTACTTGCTTCCGCTACAGATTTAAATCTAAATTTGATAGTTTAACAGCGGAGTCCAAGCCTCTGTTACGAATTCCAAAACGTCACTTTAGAACTAGTAACGAAGGAACATTGAGTTGCTTCATTGAAAGCTTACTGTATTACTGTATTAAAAGCAGTGTATTATGTAAAGTAGATATTGTGAGAGAGAGAGTGTGATTACCTGCATCTGATACAACATTCATTCTTCAAATCAATCTCATATCACAAAAAAGCACTAGTTTGAATGTCTGCAGAGGAAAGCGTTATCTTTGTCGTAACGTTAATATTCTTTCGTCTGTTAAGGGTGATTTTGCTGCTCAGTGCATTTGTTTGCTGTGTTAAGCTGTTGCTGAAACTAAAAATAACTTTTATAAAACAAATAAAATTGAATAAAAATTAAAATAACCCTAGCCCTGTTTTTAGCGTTTTTCAAAGTAAAAGTCTTTACTGCTGACTCACTTATAAAAACACTCTTGTCGCCATCTAATGGCGGAACAGTGTAACTAAAATCACCATCACAAACATGCACCATTTCTCAATACTAAACACTATTATTAAAAACTATTATTTATATAAAATATTATTTACACAAAATATTATTTATTGAATAATAATATTTAATAAGCAACAATAACAGCCATCAAAAACGTTGCTAGGCATTTCAGTCAAAAGTACAACGGCAGTGCTCTGATATACAGCATTGAATTTACATAAACATGAGATTTTGCCAAAACTATCTTCTCTGGAACAAATAATAGATTAATGAGACCAAAGACTGCTCGTTAGATTTACCCAAAATGAATTACATCTCATGTTTAACCACTACAGAGACATCAGAGCCAGTGGTAAATTCCAGAAGATCTGGTCGAGGTGAGGCGCTCTCTCTGCAGGTTCATGAGCGCAGAACAACTGCTGACCATCTGGAGCATCAAAGCAAATTTTCAAATAGACATTATCTTTATTAACAAACTGCACATTTGAACTATAAGCAAGGACATTCTCACCTGAAAACCTCTTAAAACTACATTCCATGACACAAAAACAGTAATATTTATAAAAATGATACTGGATTTGGGCGTCTCGCTGTAATATCTATCTATCTAGATATAGATATAGATATATAGATAGATACATATATATTTATATGTATATATATTATATAGAACTTATATAGTTTTAATGTTAGTTTTAGTAAATTATAATAACCCTGCATTAGAGTGATGTTAATAAAGATAAATTCTGCAGATACTGATGCTTGTTTTTCATTAATTTTCACACATTTATAAGTGAATAGATACTTTTGAAGCCGCTGTATAAGTGCTGTGTGTGTCTGAGAGAGAGAGAGTGTGCGCGTGTAGCATTTCATACAGTTTTAACTGTAATATTAATAGCAGCAGCGGTTCTTCATATAGAAACTCACAGAGGTGTTGTTCTGCTCCTCTGAGAATGATCAATATTTCAGTGTTTGTTTTGTTGTCGTAGCTTTGATTTTGTCTTTAATATTGCAGGTAAGAAGCGCACAGATACTGATTAAACAAAGATGATCGTATCGCATCAGATTTCATACACACAACCTGAACGCACTCTGTGTGGGTTTCTAATAACTAGAGCATGGAAATGCACTTATGCTGTGTTTGTGAGTGATTTCTGTTGGCAGTGAAACTATGAAACCTCCTCACAGTTTACTGTCACTTATTTCTATTGTCACATTTCATTTGCTTTGATGGCGGTGACAATTTCTTTAGCCACAACACTTCTTTACTGCATTGTATGCTTAAAAAACAAGAATAAATACACCAGTAAATATAGAGAAAATACATTTAAAGTGTAAAATCACAACATTTTAATTAAATAAAATCACAGGATTTGAGCAAAGAGCGAAGTCTTATAATAAATGCGCAAAGTGAAATAAAATAGACAAAATGGGACAAGATTTAGTAATTAAGCAGATATTTTTTGTGTTTATAATGAAAAAGCTTTAAATAAAAAGTATTTAATACTTGGTTTATATTTCTTATATTTACTTTTTTCAATATTGCAGCACTAACTTATGTCTATAAAACATGATTTACCCCGTTTTAATTGTCATAAGTCATTAAAGTCATAAGATTTTTTTTTATCAGAACAAACTTTTATAGTCTTTTATAGAGTCTTTTTTTTCTAGATTGAATTTTATAAAATGTATGTATTTGTTGAATTGTTTTATACTATAAAAAAATTAAATATATATATTTTAATTATAACAATGTAAATATTATAATATAAAATAAATTTTATTTATGGGTTGTTGTTAATATACAGGTGCATCTCAATAAATTAGAATGTCGTGGAAAAGTTCATTTATTTCAGTAATTCAACTCAAATTGTGAAACTCGTGCATTAAATAAATTCAGTGCACGCAGACTGAAGTAGTTTAAGTCTTTGGTTCTTTTAATTGTGATGAATTTGGCTCACATTTAACAAAAACCCACCAATTCACTATCTCAACAAATTACAATATGGTGACATGCCAATCAGCTAATCAACTCAAAACACCTGCAAAGGTTTCCTGAGCCTTCAAAATGGTCTCTCAGTTTGGTTCACTAGGCTACACAATCATGGGGAAGACTGCTGATCTGACAGTCGTCCAGAAGACAATCATTGACACCCTTCACAAGAAGGGTAAGCCACAAACATTCATTGCCAAAGAAGCTGGCTGTTCACAGAGTGCTGTATCCAAGCATGTTAACAGAAAGTTGAGTGGAAGGAAAAAGTGTGGAAGAAAAAGATGCACAACCAACCGAAGGAACCACGGCCTTATGAGGATTGTCAAGCAAAATTGATTCAAGAATTTGGGTGAACTTCACAAGGAATGGACTGAGGCTGGGGTCAAGGAATCAACATGTCAAGGAATTTGGCTACAGTTGCCATATTCCTCTTGTTAAGCCACTCCTGAACCACAGACGTCAGAGGCGTCTTACCTGGGCTAAGGAGAAGAAGAACTGGACTGTTGCCCAGTGGTCCAAAGTCCTCTCTTCAGATGAGAGCAAGTTTTGTATTTCATTTGGAAACCAAGGTCCTAGAATCTGGAGGAAGGGGGAGAAGCTCATAGCCCAAGTTGCTTGAAGTCCAGTGTTAAGTTTCCACAGTCTGTGATGATTTGGGGTGCAATGTCATCTGCTGGTGTTGGTCCATTGTGTTTTTTGAAAACCAAAGTCACTGCACCCGTTTACCAAGAAATTTTGGAGCACTTCATGCTTCCTTCTGCTGACCAGCTTTTTAAAGATGCTGATTTCATTTTCCAGCAGGATTTGGCACCTGCCCACACTGCCAAAAGCACCAAAAGTTGGTTAAATGACCATGGTGTTGGTGTGCTTGACTGGCCAGCAAACTCACTAGACCTGAACCCCAAAGAGAATCTATGGGGTATTGTCAAGAGGAAAATGAGAAACAAGAGACCAAAAAATGCAGATGAGCTGAAGGCCACTGTCAAAGAAACCTGGGCTTCCATACCACCTCAGCAGTGGCACAAACTGATCACCTCCATGCCACGCCGAATTGAGGCAGTAATTAAATCAAAAGGATCCCCTACCAAGTATTGAGTACATATACAGTAAATGAACATACTTTACAGAAGGCCAACTATTCACTAAAAATGTTTTTTTTTTTTTTTTTAATTGGTCTTATAAAGTATTCTAATTTGTTGAGATAGTGAATTGGTGGGTTTTTGTTAAATGTGTGCCAAAATCATCACAATTAAAAGAACCAAAGACTTAAACTACTTCAGTCTGTGTGCACTGAATTTATTTAATACACGAGTTTCACAATTTGAGTTGAATTACTGAAATAAATTAACTTTTCCATGACATTCTAATTTATTGAGATGGACCTGTAATTACATAATAATTATAAAATATTAAAGTATATAATAATAAAATAATATATACATTTATTATTATATGCAATATTTTATAATATTAAAATATGTTTCTAAAAAAATAGTATTTTTATCATTTAAAATTAATTTTAGAGCTGGGTTGTTTATTTTAAGAGATTTTTAAAATGCTTTACCTTTTGCTTTGTCTTTCTTATTTTATTTATATTTATTGTATTATTGAATATTGAACTTGCCATTAAAAACAAATGTATTTTTTTTTTTACAGTTTCTGAAATTAAACATTTATTTCAGTAAGGTAAATTTATATTTACAAATAATATATTTTAATTGCGGAATAATATAAACATTTATTATAATATAAAATAGTGTTATAATATTAAAACAATATTTTAAAACATTTTTTATTTAATTTAAATTAATTTTACATATTAATTTTATTTATAAATTTTTGTACTCAGTGTAAGTTAGTAGGTGAATGTCTCTGACTATGATCATGATGTGGAGGTTTTGAGAGCTGCTGTTTTGTTTCTGAGTGCTGCTGCATCCTGAGAGGTCAGAGGTCAGCTGAGAACCAATCAGACAAGGCCGGGGTCAAATTGAATCAGCAGAGATGTGGCCTCTTGTGCTCAGAGCACAAAACATTAATGGAGCCAATCAGGTTAGACCTTTTAGTGTGAGGCCGGAAGAAATGAAATAATATGATTTTTTAGAAATAAACAGACAGAAATGAAGACAAAATCTGCTCTGAGTTCTGCGATGCAATAAGTGAAACTTGTGATTGTCCTTTGTCTGAGTGCTGTCATTTATTACTTATTTGTTTTTAATATGAAATGAAGGGGTAACACTTGATTTTACAGTCTGTGTGGCTCTTTACATGTTACTATTATTAATCATAATTTTAATAGCAATGTGCAGTTACAAGCAGCTCCACAAATGCAAAAGGAACAGAAAACACAGATTAATTTATCAAATATTGGTTTATTGTAAAGGAACAGAAAACACAGATTAATTGATCGAATATGTGACCCTGGAGCACAAACGCAGTCATAAGTAGCACAGGTATATTTGTAGCAATAGCTAACAATACATTGTATGGGTCAAAATTATCCATTTTTCTTTTATGCCAAAAATCATTAGGATATTAAGTAAAGATCATGTTCCATGAACATATTTGTAAATTTCCTACTGTAAATATAGCAAAACTTAATTTTTGATCAGTAATATGCATTGCTAAGAACTTCATTTGGACAACTTTAAAGGTGATTTTCTCAGTATTTAGATTTTTTTTGCACTCTCAGATTTCAGATTTTCACAGTTGTATCTCTGCCAAATATTATCCTATCCTAACAAACCATACATAAATGGAAAGCTGATTTATTCAGCTTTCAGATGATGCATAAATCTCAATTTCAAAAAAATTGACCCTTATGACTGGTTTTGTGGTCCAGGGTCACATTTGTTTTATTGTAAAGGGACAGAAAACACAGGTTAATTTATCAAATATTAGTTTATTGGTTTATTACTGGAATTATTGATTATATTTGTGTGTACATCAGGGCTTTAACAGGATGGATCCATTTCTTAAACCTTACAGTGTTAGACCTAGTTTCTGACAAAATAATTACTGCATTTTTATTATTAATTTTTAATGAAAACCTACAGAAAACCTATTCTTTTTCACAAAATATGAGTTAAATTAATAAAAAGAAATCCATATAATGCGTAGTAAAATTTTAGCAAATAAAAAGTAAACATCTAAAGTAATTGTAAAATCCTTAAAAATAATATAATTACTTACAAATATATAATTTATATATTTTTACGACTGTATTGTTGTTGTAGAATCAAACAAATATTCATCCAGATGGTATTAGAACCATTTTTATTGTGTTAATTGACGTTAGTGACGATGAAAACAAGCATTTATCAGCAGATTGTGAACTGTAATATCTGTGCTCTATATCATCATGCGTCTCTGTATTGTGGCCTCAGGTGTGTGTGTGTGTGTATGTGTGTGAATAATTGTGTGTCCTGTGTTGGAGGGGCTCCTGCGGTACACACACGTTTGGTAACAAAAGAAGCCCATCCAACCGCACCCCACACTTCCGCAAGCAAACACCCCTCCGGCTCTCTTTATGCCTCTCTCTGTGTGTGTGTGTGTGTGTGTGTGTGTGTGTGTGCAGCACGTGTCCCTCCAGCACAAGGCTCTGACCATGACCCTGACACACACACACTCCATTCAGAGCTCTGTCTGGACGCTGAGCACAAAGCCAAAAAACGTGAAATATTACTTTCATTTCCTAAAAAAGGATTCATTTTCATATTAATTTTTATTTTATTTTGCTTAATTATTTTTAAGGATTTACCTAATATTTATAAGACTAACATTGTTTTTGTTGTTGTTGTTGTTGTTATTAAGGATTTACTTAAATGGATAAGAATTGCTTATATGATTTATTTTATTTTATTTTATTTTATTTGTATATCCTGAAAAGGGATTTATTTTATTTTACACATTTTAAGATTTACTTGGTTGTTATTGTTTTTAGTATTTATAAGTTTTGTTCATAGTGATTTATTTTACTTTTTTGTTTAAAGATTTCCATATATATTTTTTAAATTACTTATGGATTTATTTAGTTTTTTATGTTTTGTTATACCTCTCTACACAATTTTCAGTTGAACATTTTCAGAAATAAGTGACTGTAGACTTGAACTGTGAATGTTGTTTTATGTTTTGAAGTGTATGTATCTTTAAGTGACACACTGTGTGTCTGTCTGTAGGCTGTCTGTCGAACCTGCCGCCGAACGCGAAGAAGATCTGTAACTCGTACGAGGAGCGGAGGAAGCAGGCGACGGCCATCGTTCTGCTGGGAGTGATCGGAGCCGAGTTCGGTGCAGAGATCGAACCTCCCAAACTACCTTCCCGCGCTCGCACCAGCACTCAAGCTCCCGACGGATTCGGTCTGACCACCGGAGGATCCAACTACTCACTGGCCCGACACACCTGTGAGTACACACACACACACACACCTGTGAGTACACACACACACACACCTGTGAGTACACTTGCTCACACACACACACCTGTGAGTACACTCTCTCTCACACACACACACACACACGCGCGCGCACACACACCTGTGAGTACACACACACACACACACCTGTGAGTACACACACACACACACGCACACACACACACCTGTGAGTACACGGACACACGTGCACACAAACACACATACACACGCATGTTTGTTTTTGTGAATTGTGGGGACATTCCATAGACGTAATGGTTTTTATACTGTACAAACCGTATTTCCTATCGCCCTACACCTAAACCCTAAACGGAGATATCGTCTTTTAAAATTATGCACTGTAATTTGATGAGTTCTGGCAAACCCACGTGAGCGTCGAGTCCGAGTAGGAGGAAGCGGAGAGAAATGGCTCTCTCCAATATTTTGAATTTGGACTGCAGTACCCATTTCAACCGATAGCTGTCATTATTACATAGTGCACCTTTAAAGCCTACAAAAATGGCTCGTAGGGACTACAATGAATCGCGATTCTGTCTTCTAACGATTCTAACGCATTCACAAGTTTGTTCGTTGTTCTAAAGCAGCGGTTCTTAATGCTGTTCCTCGCGCTCTGATCTGCATCTCTCACCGATTCAGATCATCAGCTCGTAAGCTCCAGTGAACTGTGTTCCAATTATACACTTTGTGTATAGACCAGGGGTGTCAAACTCAGTTCCTGGAGGGCCGCAGCCCTGCTCCAACACACAAAGCATGTAGTTTTCAAATAAGCCTGAAGGACTTGATTAGTTGGATCAGGTGTGTTTAATTAGGGTTGCATCTAAACTCTGCAGGGCTCCGGCCCTCCAGGAACTGAGTTTGACACCCCTGGTATAGACAGACAGATATTTTTCACATAGCTATGAGAAGCGTTAAACATGGACGCACATGGATGCAGTGCAGTAGTAAAGCTTTAATCAGGATAAAACTGTATATTGAAAGCTAACATAAGCAGTAGTATTTACAAATAACAGCGTATCTGTTATTTGTAAATGACTGCACTCAGCGGTTTAGTGAATCACAACAAGTCAAGTCACCTTTATTTATATAGCACTTTTAACAATACAGATTGTGTCAAAGCACTTAACAGTATCAAATTGGAGGATAGAGTGTCAGTAATGTATAATAATAAGATTAAACACTCAATTTTCAGTTAAAGGCATTTCATTATTGAATTCAGAGATGTCATTGTCTAGCTCAGTTTAGTTTAAATAGTATCTATGAAATCAGATTGATGATAATCGTTAGAAATTAAGTGTCCCCAACTGAGCAAGCCAGAGGCGACAGCGGCAAGGAACCAAAACTCCCTCTGTGACAGAATGGAGAAAAAAACCTTGGGAGAAACCAGGCTCAGTCGGGGGGCCAGTTCTCCTCTGGCCAACAACTCACAACACACTGGGCCAGCTAACCAATCTGAGCCCATCACGTATTTCTGAGGGAGGGGCTTCATAAAACCAGTAAATCATCAGAGCGTTTAAAAGAGATGGGACAGAGCGGTGTAGAATAAAGGTAAATTATGTGAAAAATAATGCTTTTAAAATGAAGCATTAACACATGTTAGACTGCAGCCCATAAACACAATCAAGCCTAGAAAAAAAACAGTCAACCACTTATATCAAGTATATTTGGAAGCCATTTCTAATCGACATAGCCTTTATTATGGTATAGAATATATTTTCTACCTTATTCTGTGATAAGAAGCCACATCAGATCACAAAAGGAAGTTATTTCAAACACTCAACTAATGTTGTGAAGTAAAAACAAGTTATAATGTTCTCTTGTTGGACAACAGGTTTAGAAAGGCTTATCATTGCGTGTCATTACATGGGAATACGGCGTGTGTTGCTTTTTCAAATATTCTTTCGCAAACTTGTTTTTTTTATTTCAGTTTTTCAATTCTGGTTTTTCATTTTCAGACTTTACTTTTGTCTTTGCAAAAAAATTTATTATCTGCAAAAATCTTTGTTATATGAATTTAGTGTGCAGCTGATTTTCATAGTGCATTCTGGGAAGCGAACGGTTCAGTGCACTGGAATATTGTCTAACTGAACTTGGTTAGTATGAGTATTATGCTATAGGCACGGTGAGTGTGTGTGTGTGTGTGTGTGTGTTTGGAGTGTTTTCTGTCTTCAAGGTCAATTTGATGGTCAAAGCATCTGTGAGACCTTTAGGAGAATCTGAACCCGTGTGTATTTGTGTGTGTGTGTGTGTGTGTGTGTGTGTGTGTGTGTGTGTGTGTGTGTGTGTGTGTTTGAGCTCAAAGTACACACATGAGTCGTACTTTACCTTTATAAAGAAACAAAGCTGTTTGCCAGAGGGCAGTGACAAGGTCAGCTAGGAAAACACACACACACACACACCAGAAATCTCTCTCACACTCTAGTTTTCAAGCTCTTCTCATTTTAAAGCCAGAGGCCTGGGCTTTAAAATGAAAAGAGCTTGAAAACTAGAGTGTGAGAGAGATTTCTGATGTGTGTGTGTGTGTGTGTGTGTGTGTGGGTGTGAATGAGATAGACTCTTTCAATTAGTCTGTACCCAGGGGCAGCAGAGAGCTCGTAACGTCCCTCCGTGTTGAGTGTGTGTGCGTTTGTGTGTATTGTTTGTAATGTGAATGTCTTGGGGGTTTTGAGGAGCAATTAGACAGTTGCACATTTTAACATATTGAGTTGTTTTATTTTCACTCACTTCAGATGTTTCTGTACAGCTTTGAATGACATATCAAGATATCACTAGTAGATACTAATATCAGTGATTTTTTTTTTTCCCACACACTTGATTAAACTCTATAAATTATAGTGAATATATATATATATATATATATATATATATATATATATATATATATATATATATATATATATATATATATATATATATATATATATATATATATATATATTATAGTAATAAGAATTTGGGTTAATTCAGTTAAAATTAGTTTCAAGTAATTAAAGTTTTTATGGTTTTAGTTTTAGCTAACTATAATAACCCTATATATAATTTATAAATTAATATATTCTAATCTCAGCATATCAAATATCACACATAATAATGGCAATCTTTTTGGTTATTGACCATAATTGCCAGTGAATCAATATCCACCAGTATCTGTTGGTAAATGCAATACAGAATATTGCATATTTTCCAAGCACAGTTTTATCATTACTAGCAGTATACTATAGGGCTGTCAAAATGGCTGAAAAACTAAATTCGAATTTTGTACTTACAGGTGCATCTAAATAAATTAGAATGTCGTGGAAAAGTTCATTTATTTCAGTAATTCTGCTCAAATTGTGAAACTCGTGTATTAAATAAATTCAATGCACACAGACTGAAGTAGTTTAAGTCTTTGGTTCTTTTAATTGTGATGATTTTGGCTCACATTTAACAAAAACCAACCAATTCACTATCTCAACAAATTAGAATGCTTCATAAGACCAATAAAAAAAAAACATTTTTAGTGAATTGTTGGCCTTCTGGAAAGTATGTTCATTTACTGTATATGTACTCAATACTTGGTAGGGGCTCCTTTTGCTTTAATTACTGCCTCAATTCGGCGTGGCATGGAGGTGATCAGTATGTGGCACTGCTGAGGTGGTATGGAAGCCCAGGTTTCTTTGACAGTGGCCTTCAGCTCATCTGCATTTTTTGGTCTCTTGTTTCTCATTTTCCTCTTGACAATACCTCATAGATTCTCTATGGGGTTCAGGTCTGGTGAGTTTGCTGACCAGTCAAGCACACCAACACCATGGTCATTTAACCAACTTTTGGTGCTTTTGGCAGTGTGGGCAGATGCCAAATCCTGCTGGAAAATGAAATCAGCATCTTTAAAAAGCTGGTCAGCAGAAGGAAGCATGAAGTGCTCCAAAATTTCTTGGTGAACGGGTGCAGTGACTTTGGTTTTCAAAAAACACAGTGGACCAACACCAGCAGATGACATTGCACCCCAAATCATCACAGACTGTGGAAACTTTACACTGAACTTCAAGCAACTTGGGCTATGAGCTTCTCCACCCTTCCTCCAGACTCTAGGACCTTGGTTTCCAAATGAAATACAAAACTTGCTCTCATCTGAAAAGAGGACTTTGGACCACTGGGCAACAGTCCAGTTCTTCTTCTCCTTAGCCCAGGTAAGACGCCTCTGACGTTGTCTGTGGTTCAGGAGTGGCTTAACAAGAGGAATACGACAACTGTAGCCAAATTCCTTGACACGTCTGTGTGTGGTGGCTCTTGATGCCTTGACCCCAGCCTCAGTCCATTCCTTGTGAAGTTCACCCAAATTCTGGAATCGATTTTGCTTGACAATCCTCATAAGGCTGCGGTTCTCTCGGTTGGTTGTGCATCTTTTTCTTCCACACTTTTTCCTTCCACTCAACTTTCTGTTAACATGCTTGGATACAGCACTCTGTGAACAGCCAGCTTCTTTGGCAATGAATGTTTGTGGCTTACCCTCCTTGTGAAGGGTGTCAATGATTGTCTTCTGGAAAACTGTCAGATCAGCAGTCTTCCCCATGATTGTGTAGCCTAGTGAACCAAACTGAGAGACCATTTTGAAGGCTCAGGAAACCTTTGCAGGTGTTTTGAGTTGATTAGCTGATTGGCATGTCACCATATTCTAATTTGTTGAGATAGTGAATTGGTGGGTTTTTGTTAAATGTAAGCCAAAATCATCACAATTAAAAGAACCAAAGACTTAAACTACTTCAGTCTGTGTGCATTGAATTTATTTAATACACGAGTTTCACAATTTGAGTTGAATTACTGAAATAAATGAACTTTTCCACGACATTCTAATTTATTTAGATGCACCTGTAAATATTATCAAAATTCGAATTATATTCAAATTTAAAAGGCATCATTTCAGTTAGAGGAAAAAAAAGATTTTGTCTTTCTTTCCTGAGGCCACAAGAGGGCGCATCGAGCAAAATGTTACTAATCCATGGTTCTTCATAGCAATAAAATAACACGACTATCTTTGAAAAAAATGAATAATGTTTAAAATAATGTTCAGCCATATATAATTAATTAAGTTGCTTAAACAGAAACAAAACAGCATCATGTATACACAGTTTAATACAAAGCACGGAAAACCAGTCACAAAGAGTAACGTTACTTTTTTCATTTAAAAACATGAGATTCAGTGGAATGGGGAGAGACCCGTCCCGCCATAAATTTTTGAGACATGTTTGTTTCAAAGTTGAACTTACAATACTTTTAAATGGCTTTCTAAATATCCGACTCTCTTTTGCGAGACGCGAGTGCAACGGTGATAGATGTCCCTCTAGAAAATGTGCAAAATATGCGTTCTGTGTGAACGGCTTGGTTTCAGTTTTGACGTAAACAACATCATCTCTGCATTGATGTTCTCTTTTTCCGCAGTATTTTGAATGAACAACGTATCCAGTGGGTTCAACCGGATAGGCTAAAAAAAAAAAAAAAATTCAAATTCATTGCATTAAAATGCAATGACACCTACCTACATCGTCATCACATCTCGTGCGCCACTGATAAGGCTGCTTGACGCACACCTAAAATTCGAATGCAAAACAGGTGTGTGGATTTTTATTTTGAATTCAACGAATTTTCAAAATTATTTTTTTTTTCGACAGCCCTAGTATACTAGCAGTATTGTAAAAGTTAACACACACATTGTATAGTAAGCGAGAAGCGAGCTCAGCGCTGTAATGCAGTAATGTGTAATGTCACAGTAATGCAGTGTGTGTGTGTGTGTGTTGCTGTAAATCCAATGTGCTGAAGGCATTCCCTGTTTAGACGCCCTTTGTTTCTCTCTCTATCTACATTTGCCGCCTCTCTTTCTAGCTCAACTCCATTGATTTTAACTTCACTTTCGATTTGAATGCAGCAGAGGCCAGAGACAGACAGACAGAGAGAAGGAGAGACAGACAGAGACACACACACACACACACACACACAGACATATAGATAGACGGATAGAGATAGAGAGATACACAGACACACAGATGGATGGACAGATGGACACAAAGACAGACAGACAGACAAATGGACAGAAAGACAGACACAGATGGACGGACAGACAAACACAGACAGATGGACAGAAAGACAGACACACAGACAGATGGACAGACACACGGACAGAAGGACAGATGGACACACGGACAGATGGACGGACGGACACAGACGGACGAACAGACAGATGCACAGACAGATGGACAGACACACAGACAGATGGACAGAAAGACAGACACACAGACGGACAGATGGACAGACACATGAACAGACAGATACACAGACAGATGGACAGACGGACAGACAGACATACAGACGGACGAACAGACAGATGGACAGACGCGCAAACAGATGGACAGGCACAGACAGATGGACAGAAAGACAGACACACAGACGGACAGATGGACAGACACAGACAGATGGACAGAAAGACAGACATACAGACGGACAGAAAGACAGACACAGACAGATGGACAGACACATGGACAGACGGACACACAGACAGATGGACAGACAGACACACAGACAGATGGACAGACAGACAGACACAGACAGATGGACAGACACACAGACAGATGGACAGACAGACAGACAGACACACACAGACACATGGACAGACGGACACACAGACAGATGGACAGACGGACACAGACAGATGGGCAGACAGACACAGACAGATGGGCAGACGGACACACAGACAGATGGACAGATGTACACACAGACGGACAGACAGACACACAGACAGATGGACAGACGGACACAGACAGATGGACAGACACACAGACGGATGGACAGACATACTGACGGACAGACAGACACACAGACAGATGGACAGTCAGACAC
Organism: Spinibarbus caldwelli; assembly: GCA_039654775.1. Lineage (NCBI taxonomy): Eukaryota > Metazoa > Chordata > Actinopteri > Cypriniformes > Cyprinidae > Spinibarbus > Spinibarbus caldwelli. The sequence continues at coordinate 1,108,159 of CM077258.1, forward strand.
ACAGACAGATGGACAGACACACAGACAGATAGACAGACACAGGGACAGATAAACAGACACACAGACAGACAGACAGACAGACACAGGGACAGATGGACAGACAGACAAATGGACACATGGACAGACACACAGACAGATGGACAGACAGACACATGGACAGATGGACAGACGGATGAACAGACAGATGGACAGGCAAAAACAGACGGACAGACAGATGAACAGAAAGACAAACAGACAGACAGACAGATAGACTGAAATAGACAGACACAGACAGATGGACAAAAAGACGCATGGACAGACAAATAGACAAACATGGACAGGCAGACGGAGACACAGACAGACAGATACAGACGGATGGACAGACAGACACACAGAGAGAGAGACAGGAGGGCAGAGGGTCCTGCAGTAATAAGACCATTGGAAATGAACATCATATATGACTGTACAAGACATTCTATATCTGTGTGTGTTTGTGTTGTTTTTTTGTTTTTGTTTGTGTGTGTGTGTGTGTGTGTGTGTTTGTTTGTTTGTGTGTGTGTGTTTTTTTGTGTTTTTTTGTGTGTGATTTTGTGTGTGTGTGTGAGAGAGACAGTTTCCAGTAAAACGCTTGTGGGTGTTGGAGCTAATGGTTTAAAGCCCCTCTCTCTCTCTCTCTCTCTCTCTCTCTCTCTCGCTCTCTCTCTCTCTTTCTCTCTCTCTCTCTTTCTCTCTTTCTCTCTCTCTCTCTTTCTCTCTTTCTCTCTTTCTCTCTCTCTCTCTCTCTCTCTCTCTCTCTCTCTCTCTCTCTCGTCGCTCTCTAATTAGCTTCCTGTGGCCCATCCTCTAATGTGGCATGTTTATTGCTTTAACTAACCACTCATTAGCCCGGCTGATGTTTTGTCAATATTAATTCATCCATTTAAACCAAGTCAAGTCTTAAACAAAGATGTCCGCTCTGAAAAATGGACTCGACCCATTCGGCCGGCCCGAGAAATGGGACAGTAAATTTGCAGGTGATTTGGCTATCTTCTTCCTGCCCAGACAGGAAGTGAGGTGTAGTTCAATGTCTCTGTATGTCTGCGTCCAGCTGGTCCATTACAGCTCATTCTGACCAAGTGCCGCCCATTTAGACAGGACATGTAAATAGACGTTAAGGACAGGTTGAGCTAATTAAAAAATTAGAGTGAAATATCTGTGTAAATTATTAATTAAGTCATCCTTGCAAAAATGGTCGCATTGTATTGAATGTGTTAATTTACTTGATGGTTTTATGAATAAATTACACAGAGATTCATTCTGCTCAGATTTTATAAATTCGCATTACCATAATCTTCAGTTTTTTTGTAGTTATTCTCAGTGGTAGTTATTCTCATTTTCATTACAGGCTTATTACTGTAATTGTGCTGTTTTATTATATTACAGCGCTAATATTGCTGTAATGTAATGATTTTATTAAATTTAAATAAGCATAAATTAAACCTAAATAAACTTGGTATAACTATCATGATAAATAAATGCTTGTCCCATATATAAATATAAGTTTTACTTGTTTCCATTTAATTTCTTTTTTTAATTAGAATTAAGAAAAAAAAGTAGTTCTTGTGAGTGCAATTAAAAAATTACAGTGCAAATATTGCTGTAATGCAATGATTTTATTATATTTAAATGAGCTTTAATTGGAATCAATACAATAGTCACTTTGCAATTTAATTAATATTTCTAAAATGTTACATATATATATCTACATCTATCTATCTATCTATCTATCTATCTATATATATATATATATATATATATATATATATATATATATATATATATATATATATATAAGTGCTGTTAAAATTAGTGCGTTAACGCAGCGATTAATTTTTTCAGTTTTAAAAATATTTAACGCCATTAACGCAGGGGTGGGGCTAGGGTTGGCCACTCCACTCACAACTGCACAACAGAAATGCATTTATTTAGTCGCAAAACGTCTTTACGATCACATCAAACGGGAGACGTTTCAGACGCGCACTCCACTTTCACCTCAGCGCCAGGCACAAGTCAAACAAGCACGGAAACGGTACTGTGCTCGCAGCACGTGCTCTTCAATCGCATGCACCCTGTATCTTTTCATATCAAAGCGCGATATAAGCTACGTGCATGCAATGTTGTGGTCAGTTAAGTCGTCAAGTTACCAAAAAGGCGATTAAAGCTACCTTAAAGGGGTCATCGGATGCAAAATTCACTTTACATGTTGTTTGAACATAAATGTGTATTGGAAGTGTGTGTATACATCCCCACCCTATAATGATAAAAATGTCTCCGATTAAGCGATTGAGGCGTTCTGTTGTTGGATGTAATAATGAACATAGCAGTCGTCATTTACTCCCGACTCCCAATGATCCCTGATCTGCCTAAATGCGTCTATGTTCACGCAAATCATTTGTTATCCAGCTTCATCTACAGAAGAAGTGAGTATTAGGGTTTTTTTGTGAATCTTTGCAAATTGCCTTTCCTAATAATGTGCTAGTTAGCAAGTTCCGTGGCTAAGGTTAACGGTCTCATGAGAACAGCTCATCACCCCACAGAAGAGAGGGGCGGGGTCAGCAGAGCTCATTAGCGTTTAAAGGAACATGCAATGAAACGGGTTGCTATGAAAAGAGCTGTTTTTGACAGGGGTCATTTTTAAAAAGGGTGTCATTTTACACTACCATGTTATAGACTTTTCATTAAGACCCTAAAGAATCATATCAACTTGTAGAAAATGGGCATCCGATGACCCCTTTAAAACTGTGCGTGCATGTAATTTATATGAGTCACATTTAAGAACTTGTCTCTGAAATGGTTTTCAAAACTGTCCTGGAGTAGCCCAGCGGTCAGTCTTTAGAATTTAATTTAGAATTTTTAATTTAGTTAATTTAGAATTTAGTGTTTGATAAATTTATTCAATTTCTGTATATTTCCTGAATGGCACAGGTAGCTAAATATTACATTTATTATAATGGGTTTATGTGAAGATTGTTTTAAGTTAAATTAAAAGTTTTTTTTTTTTTTCTAATAAATGTTGAAATTAATACCTCTCAATTATACTGTAATGTTGAATGTCTATAGGCAATAGTTAAATATTAGGGTTAAAACAATTTTATAGAAACATCAATAGTATTTTTTTTTATCAGTGATACCGGCCTTCAGTCATACAAAATAATGGCATTAAACAAATATTAAAAATACATGGTTTTTACTTTATACGTTAACTTGAAGATTGAATGCTTATTATTGCAATTATTGCAATATAAAAGTAGCCCTATATTTAAAAACTTTAATGTTAGGTGGGATTAATCGCAATTAATTTAAGAAAAAATGTGATTAATTAGTTAAGTTTTTTTAATTGATTGACAGCACTAATATATATATATATATATAATATACACTACAGCAATATGAATATTTTTTAGATTAAATTTTTTTTATTAGAATTAAAAGGAAAATCTTTCATTTTAAAACCATGCAAAAATGTGAAATTTAATAAATAATTCAAATATATATTTAACAATGCAAATAATGCTGTAATGTATTACAAAGATTTTATTCAGCTTAAATAAACATAAATTACACTCTGTACAGCAGTGTTAATATATATTTATTATATTAATATACAATCATATTACATTAATTTATTTAATTAATTTTATAAATTATAATTAGGAGGAGATGTTTAACTTATGTGAAAATATTGCAATGCAAAAATTATTATATATAATATAATATAATTAAAAAAAAAAATAAAATTCACATTTTTCAAACAATTATTTATTTATTTATTTTTTTCATTTTTTGTTACATATAACCTGAACATGTTCTTAATTAGTTGAATGCGTTAGCAGTCATTATTTTAATCAAGTAATCCCGAAGCTCATCAAGAGATTTAATGCTCTGAGTTTAGTCGAGTGTTTAAGGTTAAAGTTTCTCGTCTCTCACTTTGACGCCGATGGATTTGTGCCGCGGTGTTGGGAATCAAAGGCCGGATTAGAGTACAAACCACACTGCCCTTAAACCTCAGCACTGCGCTCCGGAACAAAGCAGCGAATCCCGGAGCGCTGGATGACGCGCTGTGCTTCACAGCACAGGAGGTTTGATACGTCTGAAACGACAAGCGAGACGCGTCCGGTCACACGGAGACAGCCGGAGTTCAGATCAGTGCTGACCAACACAAACACACACACGCACCTCTCTCTCACTGCAAACTGACTTTACAGACCCTTAGAGCAGTTACTGCTCCTACAGAAACACTGGGGTGACTTGGTTTCAGCTCCACTGTCATCAAAAACAGAAGTGGCAAAGATTCTAGAAGCTTCTAGAAGTAAAGAAATTTATA
>CM077258.1:1115000-1125000 GCA_039654775.1 Spinibarbus caldwelli
GCTAAAATGTTCCGAGAGTTGTCATGACTGAATTATTATTTACTTAACTCCCTGTTTTGCTTGTTAGTTGATTAGTTAGTGATTTAAGAATTACGAAATCAAAAATACTGGGATACTAGAATTAATGTGTTTGATTAATTAATTAATTTCCTCTTTTTACACCATACTGTTTTATTATTATTAATTAAATGTAACCTTTATTTTAAAGTTTTCTACTAAACTTCATATTTGGGTTGTCATTTCCAGATAAAAACTGAAAAAGAAAAATATTTTTTCCATATATAATGTGGTTTGTTTTTATTTAATTTTTTTTTACATATTTTTTAACTTTAAAAATGTGTTTTATTTAAATTGTTTTAATATTTGCTTTCTTTATTTTTATTTACTTAACTTAATGATTTCCTTGTTAGATTTGTTCTTTGTACACCATTCTGTGTACAAAAGTAAGAAAAAAGCTTAACTTTTACTTTTGATTATTTTTGGGTTTAGATTTAGATTTTGACACTCAAATTTCTAGCGTGTTCAGATGCATGTGATATTATGTTGATGTGTGTAGTGACTGATGCTTTATTAGCTGAGCATCAATATTTCCGCCTACAGACCTGCAGACGGTCCTGATAACGGCTCTGGTCAATATGGATATTAATAACCGTTCATCTCTGTCTCTCAGGTAAAGCCCTGACGTTCCTCCTCCTCCAGCCGCCCAGCCCCAAGCTGCCAGCCCACAGCACCATCCGGCGCACAGCCATCGATCTGATCGGCCGCGGCTTCACGGTGTGGGAGCCGTATATGGACGTGTCGGCCGTTCTCATGGGTCTGCTGGAGCTCTGCGCCGACGCCGAAAAGCAGCTGTCCAAGTGAGACACACTTTTTTACTGTACAGCACCGAATCTCAGGGAATTTGGTGTATTTTAGCTGAATAAATCAAAAGTGAACTTCATCCCCAGAGAGATCCACCAGTACATTTGGGAAAAATTACCGTCAGAAACTCAGAGATCTTCAGTTCAACCCATCAAAATAAAAGTTCGGTTTAACTTGAAGAAATTATGACAGAAATATATTTGTATTGTACAGTTCTACTCGGTGTGACAATAATAATGAAAAAATTATTAAAACTTTATTCTTTAAGGAATATTACAGTTTTTCCCTTCCATATTTTAATAGTAAACCTCTGTTGTGCAGCACTTTGTTTGCCTTCATTTAATAACCATTGTTTTTGATAATAAATTTGGATTAAATCATAAATCCAGAAAAATTAAAATAGACAACACTGAATAACTGAAAAAGTTAAACATTTCATAGGTCCCTTTTATTGCAGTTTTTTAATTAATTATTAAACTGTTCAAGTTTTATAAATTCAATTGTTTTGACAAATTATTAAATTGTGTATGCTTTATAATTTAAAATGATTAGACATGCTTTTTGATTACTAAAGTTTACTTAATCATTAAAATGGAATCCAGAAAAATTATTGAATTTGAGAAATTTCCAGAATTTGAGGAAAAAATAAAATGTATTTCATAGGGCCCTAAAAATTTAATTTGTTACATTCTTTTCTAAATTGTTGTTAAATTGTGTAAGTTTCATGATTTCAATTTAGAAGGTTTTTCTTGATTTTTGATTTTTTTTTTTTAATTAAAATTTAATTTAACCATTTAAACTGAATCCAGGAAAATTTAAAGAAATGTAAGTACATTTTTTTTTTTCCTAAATAAATAGTTGTTAAATGGTGAAAGTTTTATGATGTCAATTAATTAGACATGGTTTTATTTAACCATTAAAATGGAATTCAGAAAAATTTAAAAGGAAAACAGAATCTAGAGATATTAAAATAAAGCAATAAGCCCCGTGAAGCCATGGTTTACAGTGAATTTATAACAGCTAAGGGGCGTTGTTAGGCATGATGTGAAGCAGAGTGCCTAAAACCCCCTTAGAGCTGTTATAAATTCACTATAAACCACGGCTTCACGGGGCTTATTGCTTTTATAAAATGGTTATTCCATATACAAAGTAAGGTTTCACAAAATAAAACAGAGCAAATAAAGTGTAATGATATTAATAAAAACATTATTCTTCCGCCAAACAATGTAGTTCCTCAGAAACTGTTGTGGTTCCAACAAAGTGGTTGCTGAGCAACACACAAATCTAAACAAAGGTGTAGGTTTGTAGAGTAATTTACAACAGCTTTGAACTTGGCTCAACCAATCAGAATCAAGGACCGGAACTATCCGTTTTATAATAGGAAAAAAAAATAATAATTGAGATCATGAGACCCTAGGTTAGTCCGCAGGGGTTGTGAAATGCTCTCCATAAGCAGCATTGGTTAGTTGTTCAGAGACTCAGCAGTCCTGCATCAGTTCTGAAGTCCTTCACAGCTGCTGCGACGCTGTCTCCAGATTCTCCTCCTCGCGCCGGCGTTTCCCTGATACATGAGAGGCAGGCTGTAATGCAATTGGAGCCCATTAATATGATGTAATGATGTCTCGTCCTCAGGATGGTGGAGACCTCCAACCGTAAGAGGAAACCCATTCGTCTGGGCCTTCACCTCCGCGCCCAAACGCCCGCAAACCAGCTTACCGTCCGGCCTGACCCGCTCGTTAAGACGAAACCCAAGCCCAAAAAAATTTATTATGAGTACAAATATGTCTGCGTGGAGCACGCGCTAATGCCGTTAGAGCCAAATGGTGCTCATTTTTCAGCCGTGATTACGTGCAGCGTGTATGTGAGTCTTGAGCAGGACGATGATGATTATGATGAAGATGATGTTTCTTCTTTGACCTCCAGACTGAAGCAGGGCAACGTTATCTGCTTTTGAAGCGGCAAATCTGTTTAGCGGCACTCGAAGACCTTTAGTTAGAGAGAGAGAGAGAAAGAGACAGGAAGTGATGCGTAGGACGAGCGACGCTTCCTCTCTTTCCATTTAGCAGCTTCAGTCACTGATGTTTGTTCATTCGGCTGAGGCTCAGGTTTATTAATGTGACGAACTGAATGTTTTATGGAATCTGTACAAGTGCAGTTAAAAAGATGATGGTTTCAATTAGACCAGAGACAAGAAATATAGTCTGCTGGCTAAATTAATTATTATATAACATATATTAATAATATTATAATATTAAATTAACTTAACATGAAGTGTAGCTAGTTTTAAACCTATCAAAATGTTTGCTATATAGATATATATATATATATATATATATATGTATATATATATGTGTGTGTATGTGTGTGTGTGTGTGTGTGTGTGTGTATATAATATATATAGTATATAATATTATTATATATGTGTGTGTGTGTATTGTATATTGTATATAATATTATTGTGTGTGTGTGTGTGTATATAATATATTATTTATTGTATATAATATTATTGTGTGTGTGTGTGTATGTGTATATATATGTGTGTGTGTGTGTATTTCTTCTTCTTTTTTTCTTTTTCTTTTTTTTACCAAAAATAATGTTTATTTGTTCATGTTTATTTGGTCCACTACTAGCATGATGGAAAAAGTAATTAAATATTCTTTTTGCACAGAAAAAAGAAATATTTTTTCCCTTAATTTATGGAAAATATACATTTTATGCATATAAACATGAAGATAATTAAATATTTATTATCACATTATTAAAAGAAATATGATGTGTATACATATATTTAAATATATTATAATAAATGTATTTTATGTATTTATTTAAATCACCAGGATTTAGCTCTTAGCTCAGGATTTTATCCCTTTGGACTTTCTACAGCATCAAGAGAAGATACATAAATACTCTTGATCTTTTATTTTCAATGTTTTATATAAAGAGTGTATATATAAATATATATTTAAATAATATATTTAAAAATATTATTTATTTGATCAAAAATACAGTGTTTAGCTCTTTCTTTGAACTATTTCTACAGCATGATTGAAAGATAAACACATAGAAAACAGTCCTTTTACACAGAAAAAAAAAAAAAAAAAACTTTTTCATAATTTATGGGGAAAATACATTTTTATGAATACCTACAAACCATCATCTGGTCTTTGGAACATTTCCTAAAGGTTAAAGATCTCCAATCACCGAGTTTTGTTAAATTGAATAAAATGAAATGAAATTTAAAAAAATAAAATAAACAAAAAACTGATGTTATATGTCTGTATCACTCAATACAGAACAAAAGAAGATAAAGAAAAGACTGCAGTTTTTTCTCCTCTCTGATATTCTCCTCTTTCTTTCTCTCCGGTGGCTCATATTTTATGCTGACGCTCCTGAGATCAAAGTGTTTGATCAGATATTGACGGATCGAGGAAGCACTCAGCTTTAGAGACTCATTCATTAGCTCAGTTACACGTACACACACACACACACACACACACACACACACATCAGCAGTATTAAAGCTACTTAGAAACTGTAGTTTGTAAAACTACAAGTTGTAATGCAAATCAGAAACAAACTTTAATCTTATTTTGGTAACACTTTACAATAAGGTTCATTAGTTAACAACATTAGTTAAAATGAACTAAGCACGAACAATACTTCTACAGCATTTATTAATCTTAGTTAATGCTAATTTCAACATTTACTAATGCATTAGTAAAATCACAAGTTGTGTTTGTTAACATTAGTTAATGTGCTGTCAACTAACATGAACTAACAATGAATGATTGTATTGTTATATAACTAACGTTAACAAAGATGAATAAATACTGTAATAAATGTATTGATCATTGTTTGTTCGTGTTTGTTAATACATTAACTAATGTTAACAAATGACACCTTATTGTAAAGTGTTACCCTTATTTTTATATTCTTTATATTTTGTATTTTTGCCTTTTAAAGCAGTTTGTGTATGGTCAAACTCTCTTTGTCAGAAATTTGCATTGAATCGTAGAAGGCAGGTCAGGGATCATCATGAAGGTTTGTGGGTTTTCATGACCGCTGCTGTTTGAGTTCAGAGGAGCTGATGAGTCTCTTTGTTCTCATCAAACTGAGGAGGAGCTTTGGCACATTAACAGCCGTGTTTAGATCGTTTATGTAACGCAGAAGCTGTGAGCTTTGAACAGCATTTATCGACACGTCCGCTGGATGGAGTTTGAGAAACGGCTGATTTCAGGAACAGAGATCTGAGCGCTTTCTCTTACCCGTCTCTCTCTTCTTTGTGTAATTGTTCGTCAGATGGTGTTTAAAGTTAAAAACATGCAGTAGAAACAGTTCTTAGAAATTTAATCTTTGTTTTCATATCGGCTTCCTACTTAAGAATGTATGTTTTTTTTAATTACATTTCTCATTATTAATAAAGATAACATGTAATATAATATATTAATATTGTATTATTAATAATATATTGAGTAATATATTAATATTAATATATGTATTTTAATTGAAACTTTTTAATTAAATTATTTTTTATTATATATATTATATATTTATTTATTTATTTATTTTTTAAGCATATGTTTTTTTTACCAAAACATTTTTTCTCCACATGAATAAAAGTATATAATATAATATTATTATTTAATATAACTATTTTAAAAAGTTAAAATTTTTAAAAATATTTTTTTTTCTCTGAATGCAGGCAAGTATATAATATAATATAATATAATATAATATAATATAATATAATATAATATAATATAATATAATTAGTGCTGTCGCGAGTAATCGCATCCAAAATAAGTTTGTTTACATAATATATGTGTGTACTGTGTATATTTATTATGTCTATATAAATACACACACGCATGTATATATTTCAGAAAAATTATATTTTTTATATATAAATATATATATATATATATATATATATATATATATATATATTTATAATATAAATTATATGAATATAAATGCAGACATGTAAATACATGTAAATATTTTCAAAATATATATCGTATGTGTGTGTATTTACAGTATATACATTATAAATATACACAGATGAATCGCGATTAATCGTTTGACAGCACTAAATATAATATAATATGAAATGATATTATGATTCTCTCTCTCTCTCTCTCTCTCTCTCTCTCTCTCTCTCTCTCTCTCTCTCTCTCTCTCTCTCTCTCGTCGGTCAGCAGGGTTGGGCTGTCGCGTGTGTGTTAGTGTGTTTTATTCACTCGTGTCACAGAGAACATTAAAGTCACAGCTCACTCTTTGATCACATGCTGTCATGCGCGAGTCGCTTGGTGTGTCATATTCACACACACACACACACACACACACACACACACGGGGTGATTTGTTAACAAGGGGCCTCTCACAGATGTAGATCAGTGTGTGTGTGTGTGCTGTGATGTGTGTGAGAGACTTCATTGACCCCGGGCTCACATTATAATGTGTGTGTAATGGTTTGACTCTATATTTGTGTGTTTAGCATCTCAATGGGTCTTCCTCTGAGCCCTGGCGCTGATTCGGCCCGATCGGCCCGGCATGCCCTCTCCCTGATCGCCACCGCCAGACCGCCCGCCTTCATCACCACCATCGCTCGAGAGGTGACACACACACACACACACATGCACGAAATAACATTCATCATTTATTCATTCATCACACATTTATTATGACTCAGAAGTGTCTTAGACATTCTGCATTTTTTAATGAATTTTGAACTAAATTTACCAGAATTTTTTTTTATTAAAATTATTAATTTTATTAAATTAGTAGAAAAAATTGCTGATTAAAATTCTAAATTAAATTAATTTTGATGACACTGAGATGTACATAAAAATACACGATGCACACACAACACATACAGTATGTACATAAAACCACAAAACTCACTGAAATGTCTCCAGTCTCTTTGTTATTGATGTGGTGTGTACCTGTGTGTGTACCTGTGTGTGTGTGTGTGTGTGTGTGTGTGTGTGTGTGTGTGTGTACTGGTATATATGGTTTATGAGGACACAAATGTGTATAATGACATGGGTACTACAACGTAAACATGGTTTATGAGGACACTTCCAGTGTCCCCGTAAAACAAAAGGCTTAGAAAACATACAAAACGGTGTTTTATGAAATTCAAAAATTGGCAGTAGTTTCCTGTAAGGGGTAGGTTTAGGTGTAGGGTTGGTGTAGGGCGATAGAAAATACGGTTTGTACAGTATAAAAACCATTACGCCTATGGAGAGTCCCCGTAAACACAAATTCAAGTGTGTGTGTGTGTGTGTGTGTGTGTGTGTGTGTGTGTGTGTGTGTGTGTGTGTGTGTGTGTCTGTTTTTATATCCCGGTGGCGACTTGAACCTGAATACACACAGACTCATGGGGACTCGTGTCATGGTGGGGACCTAAATTTCCCCATGGTAAAGAAGCTTATAAATCACACAGAATGAAGTTTTTTGAAACTAAAAATGAAAGTTTCCTGTAAGGGGTAGGTTTAGGTGTAGGGTTGGTGTAGGGCAATTGCACATACAGTTTGTACAGTATAAAAACCATTATGCCTATGAACGTCCCCACAAGGATAGCGAAACAAGTGTGTGTGTGTGTGTGTGTGTACCTGAGTGTGTGTGTGTACTTGTTTTACGCTACATTGAGGGGACCAAATGTCCCCACAAGCATAGTAAAACCTGAAATTTGTGACATTGTAGGGACCGGCCTGCTGTCCCCTTGAGGGGAAAAAATTATTAAAAATAGTAAATGATGTTTATCTGAAAGTGTAAGAATGCAAACAGGTTTTCTGTAAGGGCTAGGTTTAGGGTTAGGGTTGGGTTAGGGGATAGAAAATATCATTTGGTCAGTATAAAAGTAATAGAAGTCTATGGAAAGTCCCCACAATTTACAGAAACAAATGTGTGTGTGTGTGTGTGTGTGTGTGTGTGTGCAGGTTCACAGACACACAGCGATGCAGTCCCAGGGCTCTCAGTCTCAGCAGAACGTTCACACCACGACTCTCGCTCGTGCCAAAACCGAAATCCTGCGCGTCATCGAGATCCTCATCGAGAAAATGCCGTCTGATGTGGTGGACCTGCTGGTGGAGGTGCACAAACACACGCTAACCACTAACACAGCTACACTACAGACCACCTTACACGCAATATCTGCTGATTGTACAGAGCCGCTGTCCTGCTGAATGATCCTCAGCACAACTGAAGTCATCTCAAACAGAAACAGGCCCAGTCTGTCAAATAATTCCTTCCAATCCAAGTCTATTTGTCTAGCGCTTTTCACGATGCAAATCATTGCAAAGCAGCTTTACAGAAAATGAAAGTTTCTACATTATATTTAGTAATAGCTGATCTCAAGTTGATGTCCATTTGGCAGAAATGTACAGTAAAAGCAGTTAGTTAATGTCATGTAATCAAGCAGATGGTGAACACTATTAACAGCAATGATTGTAGGTTGTGATCAAACTTATAGCAAAATTTGGTAGTTTTGTATATTGTTAGCATAGCTTCTGTTCCAACCAGGCAAAAAATGATGTGTTGAACCCAAGCTAAAGAATAATCTGCATTTGATCAGATGTAACTGAAGTACAAGGTTATGAGATGCATTATGTGAATGCTTGGCTAAAGAGATGTGTCTTTAATCTAGATTTAAACAGAGAGAGTGTGTCTGAACCCCGAACGTTATCAGGAAGGCTATTCCAGAGTTTGGGAGCCAAATGTGAAAAAGCTCTGCCTCCTTTAGTGGACTTTGCTGTCCTAGGAACTACCAAGAGTCTAGAGTTTTAATGCCAGTAATGTCAATCGGCTGAGTGATGCAGCTCGTAACACATGCAGATGTAAACACACTGTGTCCTGCAGGTGATGGACATCATCATGTACTGCATTGAAGGATCTCTGGTGAAGAAGAAAGGCCTGTCCGAGTGTTTCCCAGCCATCTGCAGGTCAGTGTGTGTTGATGAATTTGTGTATACATCCGTTACTATTATTTGATTTTTCATTTTTTATTTTGTTTTTCTAATTTTCTTGCGTGATTTTGTCATTTTAGTTTTATATATTAAAATATATTATATATTATTATTCTTTTATATAATTTTTAATTTTTATTTTTATTTTAGTTAATTTGTTTTGTCATTTTCTCACATGGTTTTGTTATTTTTATTTTTTAAATATTGCTAAATTGGTTTTAGTCATTTTTGTATGTGGTTTTGTCATTTTTATTAGTTTTTTTTTCTACATTCATTTATTTTTATTTTTTATTTCAGTTTTAGTTTGTTTTAGTTCACTTTCAGAGTTACATTAGTAATTTTAGTACTTCAGCTTATTTCAGTTAGTTTTTCTTCTAATATTTATCATTTATTTTATTTTATTTCAACTATTTCAGTTAACAAAAATCTTTTTTAAATAGTGTTATTCTTAGTTAATTTAACTATATAATAATATAACTGCTATAATTATAAATTAAATATGGTAAGTTATTTAGTGTTATAAGTTATTTATTATAGAATATAACTGCTATAATTATAAATTAAATATGGTAAATTATTTTACTGTTAAGTTATATATTATTTTAGATTGTAGAAATGAACTTTTGAGTAAAGCAGTTAGTATTGCAGTTCATGTTCAGATTGAGTAGTTAGGAAAGTCAAGTCGGTTACAATCTGGTCAAAGTAATTAGTAACAGTGACTTTTGATTTTGGCCTCACCGGCACTGATTACTAACAAAGCCATTTTATTAATTGGACACTGAAATACTTATAGAATGGATGACGGCTCAAACGAGCAGCTTATTGATCTTAAAGGGTCAGAGGTCAAACCTCAGGTGATAGCGATTGATGCATATTTGATGGATTAAAGTCCAAATATAGGCTGAACCCAATTTGCATACTACAGTTATAAGGTATATGAAGTATGCAACATTGTTTTTCAGTAATTAGTATGCTAATGTGTTAATTTAACATGCCATTCCATTATATCAGAAATAAGTGAATTAGCATTTTTTGATTGAATTTTGTGTACTAAACTGTCATTTTTCAATAAACAAAATGTCTACTAAAATTAATTTTGTGAAAAAATTAGTGCAAATTTTTAATAAAGTAATTTTAATAATATTTATTTATTTACTTATTACTTGATG
>CM077258.1:1130000-1212500 GCA_039654775.1 Spinibarbus caldwelli
TTAAATGATTTAATTATTAGTTTGAAGTTTTTGGTATATTTGTTTTAGGGATCTAATTGATCATTATCCCAGACACCTGGTCTTTTTTTATTTTTATAATTATTATTATTATTAAATCATTATTTCGTGTGCATGTATTTTTTTTCTTCATGGCAGTTCTCTTTAGTATCAATGAGGTACTATTATAATTTAAAAAAAAAAAATATTTCTTATTTTTATTTTAGTAACAGTTTTAGTATTTGTGTTGTATATTTAAGATTTAAAAAAACAAATATATATATATATATATATATATATATATAATTTATTTTTTATTTTTTTTTTTTTATTAACAGTTTTAGAATTTTTGTTGTTTTTGTGATTTTTGTATTAGTTTAGCTTTGTTTTGTTTTTTAAACATGTCCATATAGTAATTACTAATTGTTTTAGTTTTAGTTATTAGGAATGTAGCTAAGTTATTTTTTTTTTTTGCTTATATTTAAGTTTCAAGTAACAGAATTTATTTATTTATTTTGTTGTGGTCTAAGCTTTGATTATAATAACCCCGCTTCATGGATTTTAAAGCACACAGAAAGTCTTACAGTTATTTTTCCTGAAAAGACTCGCTCTTGACTGTGTTTTTCTGTCTGCTGGAGTTTTCTGTGAGCCGTCGTGATCTGACAGGCCAATATCTCTGGCGTCCTGTGCCTGAATTTCTGCTGTCAGATTTAGATTGCAGACGTGGGTCAGGTGAGGCTGTTTGATCTTTAATTGTGAGAGATTGTGTTAGCGTGCTGCTCTCATATCTCCGCGCGTGTCTCTAATCTAATGGCTGTGTTATGAGGGGTTTTTCTGACAGGTCGGACGGATTATTGTGTTCCAGCAGCTGTTTATCATTCCCACAGCTGCCGTTCATTTCAGAGCCTGATTCGATCAAACACTCGTTTACAGACGTCTGATGCTCTGCTGTCCTGGAACGTGAAACAGTGTTTACAGTGTTTTATGATAATATCGTATCATCTGAAGGTCTGGCTTTCAGGCTCAGAAAAACACTTTCAAACTTTAGTCATGAAAACGTCTAATCAAGGCAATAATTGCTTTATAAAATAATGTTACTATAATGAATAAATAGCTAACATGAAGTGAGTACAGAACATACCAGAAAAGTTGCTGAATGCTGCGCAGGTGATGATCTGTAAATATAGGTGCCTTGGAATAACATCTATTATAAATATCTTGGTATATAAATATGGTAATCATTCAGTAATGCCACAATACTCTTTTGTAAGGCTTTTTTTGTGATTTTGTTTTTAAAGTTATATATAAATATAATGTATATTGAAATAAATATTGATTTATTATATATAAATAATATATTTATAGTATACAATTATATATATTTTATTATTTATTTCTTTTACTGTATTTATGGCAAATTTTATGTAATGTTCTAAGTAATTATAACAAGAATAATAAGGTATATATATAACAGTATATATTGTTGTATTTTATAGTGATAATATATACAGTCATGGCCAAAAATATCGGCACCCTTGGTAAATATGATCAAAGAAGGCTGTGAAAATGAATCTGCATTGTTAAACCTTTTGATCTTTTATTAAAAAAAAAAAAAATCACAAAAATCTAACCTTTCATTGGATAATAAGAATTTAAAATGGGGGAAATATCATTATGAAATGTTCTTCTCTAATACACATTGGCCACAATTAACGGCACCCTTTTATTCAATACTTTTTGAAACCTCCATTTGCCAGTTTAACAGCTCTAAATGTTCTCCTATAATGCCTGATGAGGTTAGAGAACACCTGACAAGAGATCAGAGACCATTCCTTCATCCAGAATCACTCCAGACCCTTTAGATTCCCAGCTCCATGTTGGTGCTTCTTCTCTTCAGTTCACCCACTCATTTTCTACAGGGTTCAGGTCAGAGGACTGGAATGACCAGCAGAAGCTTGCTTTTGTGCTCAGTGACCCATTTGTGTGTTGTTTTTGAGGTTTGTGTTTGGATTATTGTACAGTTGGAAGATCCAAACATGACCCATTATAAGATTTCTAACAGAGTCAGTCACTTATTGATTTTTTATCTGTTGGTATTTGATAGAATCCATGATGCCATGTGTCTAAACAAGATGTCCAGGACCTCCAGCAGAAATATAGGCCCACAACATCAAAAATACAGCAGTATATTTCATTGTACACATGGGCTACTTTTTATCCCTGTGTGCACCAAACCTATCTTGAGTGTTTGCTGCTAAAAAGCTCATTTTTTAGTTTCATCTGACCATAGAAGCCAGTCCCATTTGAAGTTCCAGTCGTGTCTGATAACTGAATATGCTGGAGTTTGTTTTTGGATGAGCGAGGAGAATTTTTCTTGAAACCCTCCCAAACAACATGTGCTGATGTAGGTGCTGTTTGACCATTTTTTTTTAAGGTTTTCTGACCCCGAGACTCAGCTATTTTCTGCAATTCTCCAGCTGTGGTCCTTGGAGAGTCTTCAGCCACTCAAACTCTCCTTCTCACCGTGCATTAGGACGATATAGACACACGTCCTCTTCCAGGCAGTTTCCTAACATTTTATGTTGATTGGAAATTCTTAATTATTGCCCTGATGGTGGAAATGGGAATTTTCACTGCTCTAGCTCTTTTCTTAAAGCCACTTCACTAATTTCTGAAGCTCAATTATCTTTTGCTGCACATCAGAAATATATTCTTTGGTTTTTCTCATTGTGATGGATGATTAAGGGAATTTGGGCTTTGTTTTCCCTCCTATTTATATTTCTGTGAAACAGGAAGCCGTGGCTGGATAATTTCATGTTCATAATCACCCTGGAGTGCTCAAAATTGTGAATATGAATGGGAATATACTTCAGAGATATTTTACTCATAAGAATTTCTAGGAGTACCAATAATTGTATCCAACGTGTATTAGAGAAAAACATTTATTTCATAATGATATTTCCCCCCATTTTAAATTCTTATTATCCAATGAAAGGTTAGATTTTTGTGAATTTTTTAAATAAAAGATAAAAAGGATTAACAATGCAGATTAATTTTCATAGCCTTCTTTGGTCATATTTACCAAGGGTGCTGATATTTTTGGCCATGACTGTATGTTGATATTATACTATCGTATATTTTTATTAATTTTAATTTATAATGCTTGTATTTGTTGATTTGTGGATCTTTTTATGTAATCTTGCTTGTAAATATAGCAATAATGATAATAATGTGTTATTTGTATATTTTATAGTGATCATATATTTATACTAAACAATTATATATTTGTTTTAATATTTTATTTACAGTATTTCTATTTTTGTTATGTTATTATTAATTTATAATTCGGTACAGTCACTATGCTCTATATGTTATGTAAATATATAATATTGAAATATAGATTGCTATATAACGATTATATATTTATATTGTCCAATTACATATTGATTTTATTATTGATTTTATTTAAAGTTTGCATACAGTTTTTGTATTTATTTATTATTTTATTTATTTATTTATTTTTAAAATCACACTATATTGAGACTCGTCTGCAGATTCACTCTCCATCTGTCTGTCTCTCTTCTTCTCTGCTGGCAGTTCAAGCCGCTCTTCTTCACAGTGTTACCCGTCTCAATCCCACAATGCACTAGTGCAGCTGTAGGACCCCCTCCCATGATCCAGAGTGGCTCATAACACACATCTTAACACACACACACTCTCTTCAGCTGACCTCGCTGCCTTTTCTATCAGTACAGTTCAAAACCTCGCCACATGAAGCATCAGGAACAGGAAGAGATGGGTTTTCTTACAGGAGATGGACATGAATGAGATGTTTGAGCAGTGATATAGAGAGATAGCTGTCTAAACCTGTGCCTGTTTTTATTTCCACAGCATATTCACGGACATAAAGGACCCATAACGGCGGTGTCCTTCGCACCGGACGGACGTTATCTGGCCACCTACTCCAACGCTGACAGCCACATCTCCTTCTGGCAGGTGAGGGACCCCTGACCTCTGACCTCTAGATTCATAGAGTCACTTATGGTTACAAACAGGATGCAAAATTGAATGTAAAGAAGTAAAATTTAAACAATTTGAAATTTATTTTGAAACTCTTTCACCCGGTGCAAGGCATGGCGCAAGTGTTTTTACTAGTTTCAGCCCGACACAGTTCTCATTTTCCCGTCCTGCGCCGCGTTGTTTAAATAGCAAATGTATTTGCGCCCATTTGTGCGCCCATGGGCGTGCTGGTCTAAAAAAGAGGTGTGTTCAGGCACATTGTTGGCGCGTTGCTATTTTGAGGAACTGAAAATAGACTGCGCCATAGACCAACTCAAACCTGGTCTAAAGTCAATGGCCCAATATTTTTTTTGTTATTTAAAGAGCGCGTTAGTAGAAAATGCACCTCTGGGTGGGTCCACAACGCATGTTCACTTTGCTTATTACACACAGGGACGTGCAGCAGCACACAAACATGCCAAATATTACAAATTAAAGGATTACAGTGTAAAAGAATATTATTGTGTAGGCTACATAAATATAAAAATGTCATACATGTCATAATGGATAGTCATTGCCTGAATCCGCCATGGAGCAAGCGCAACTCGCTCTTAAAGGGAATGGGAGATGAGACGCTGATTGGTTTATTGCACGTTATGCCCAAAAACACACCCGTTACTCATTAAGAGAAAAGGGACAGCCCTTTTAGACCATGCGCTAGAAGCGCTGACCATTTTTCCTGTCGTTATACTAGCAAAAGTGGATTCGGAAACGCCCTAAGTGCACCTGCACCGTGCGCTTTAGACCATGCACTTAGATCATTAAAATAGGGCCCTAAGAGCGGCTAAACATTTAAATATAAATAATATAACACTTTATAAACAAACTCCAGCTGGTCAAATATAATATAAAAACATAAGTAAATATGAAAGTTAATATAAATATAAAAATAAATATAAAAATATAAATGTAAATGTACATATAAATCTAAAAAAATAGTATAAAAATATAAAGGTAAATAATGTAAATATAAAGGTAAATCTAAACTAAATATTAATGTAAATGCACGTATAAATATACAAATACAAATGTTATCAGCACAACACAAATATAATAAATAACACAAATATAAACTATATAAATATAAAAAATAATGCATAATATAAATGTAAAGTGCAATTATGTAAATGTAAATAAAAAATAAATATAAATGTAAATATACATATACATATAAATGTAAAAATAGAAGTGTAAATATAAAAAAATAAAAGTGTAATATAAAAATTCAGAAATGAATGAACTATAAGAGTGGTATATTTTATGGTGGTATTTGACATGAAATGTGAAGCAGTGTCCTGCAGTTAGATGTGATGTACTTCATCTGAAACTATTTAAACATCTTTGGACAGGCGTCCCATGAGCGTCTGTTCTGAGCAGGTCTTTCAGAAACACCGTCGAGTCGTCTTCTCTCCTCTTCTCTTCCTGTGTGTGTGTGTGTGTGTGTGTAAGAATGTCTTCCAGGCTAATGGTATCATTACTGTAAGGCTAAACCGGGCTGTCTGAATGGTGTGTGTGTGCTAATGAATTCTCCAGTCCTCCAGGGTCCGCAGGCGTCCGCCTCTCGCTCGCCCCGGCTGGGATGAGGGCGACTGGCCGTCTGACACCGCTGAAGCCCTACCCTCTCTGGAGCACCCTGTGTGTGTGTGTGTGTGTGTAGACTGACTGACTCAGTGTGTGGGAACTCTAGAGCTTCATGTGTGTGTGTGTGTTTCGCTTATCTTACATGGCACCATCTCATGTTCAGATTTGTCAAAAAAAAAAATTGCAGCATGTGATCATGTGATTACTGGCGTCTCACTCTCTCAGTTCAAGCTGAATCAATTCTTCTGTAAATTGTTGCATGTAGTGTCAAAGAATCAATACAAATATCAAAAATATATGAAATATATACAGTAGAATATAGGAAATATAAATAAAATATAAATATGATTATAAATGTAAATATAAATAATATAAATAAAAAACATTAAAATGAAGATTATCTATCAATCATCCATCCATCATTCTATCCTTCTCAGGGCTCGCAAAATTTCAAAATCCCTGATAGCCCTTCGGGCAGGTACTCTTCAGATTTCGGTAGCCCGAGAATTTATTTAACTAGCCCAAATAAAAAAGACCTTTTTTTTTAAACAAATATAGAAAATCAGATAGGAGTCTAATTGTCAATCAAAAATATTTTCAATACACAAATATCAACAAAAATGAAGGAAGGAATTTTATTTCACTATTTACAAGGTATCTGCAGAATTTTTTTTAATAAATTTAAGGCAATTTATGACCTATTTTAAGAGCTGCACAAGTAAAATGAACATAGTAAGAGCAGGGTTGGACAATGTCTATGGTTACATACAGTATTAAGCCATAAAATTACATGATTTACAGTTCAGATAGCCTACAGGTTTTCACAAAAACAAAAATCTTATACAACAGCATTTCAGCCTTAGACCGTTTAAAGCATATAAATTATTATATTAAATTAAAACGAATAAATATTACTGTCTGTTTAGATTTTTAGAAGGCACATTAACTTCTTTCTCATTTATAACTCTGTGTTTGCTGCGTAAAAACATGGGTCGATATTTGCATTGATCTGACCATAAACAGCAAGAAAGGCTTATTGGAAATGCAAATTCATTCTCTGCCACGAGGTGGCGCTTTAGGAGCAGCTTAATATAGCGGTTTCTCTCAGAGAAACTCCCTGTTAGCGGCTGTACACAAAGCAGCGCCGTCCGCGCTCATAAACGCTGCTTTATCAGGCGTTATAGGTAAGATGAAATAAAAATGCCAACGACAGTCGCACCGCGTTTTGACTTGAAACGTGCAGCACTGCTATTTATTCAATGACATCATTGCCTTTTGAGGTGTAATACAGCCATATCGCCATTCTTTGTCTTTCCGTCCCCAACTGTAAGACATCTTGAAATTATAATTAAGACATTTCTTATACCATTTAATGTATCTAAAACTTTTTATGGCCTTAAGTTTGATAATTAAATTGAAGAGTTTTTAAGGACCCGTGGGAGCCCTGTATTTAAGGTAGCCCGTCGGGCAGGGCATGATACATTTTGGTAGCCCGACTGGAAAACACAATAGCCCCGGGACGTTGGGCTAGCGATTTTGCGAGCCCTGCTTCTTTCCATCCATCCATTCATCATTCTGTCCATCTTTCCATCCATTCATCATTCTGTCCATCTTTCCAGCCATCATTCTATCCTTCTTTCCATCCATCCATCATTCCATCCTTCTTTCCATCCATCCATTCATCATTCTGTCCATCTTTCCATCCATCATTCTATCCTTCTTTCTGTCCATCCATCCATCATTCTATCCTTCTTTCCATCCATCCATTCATCATTCTGTCCATCTTTCCATCCATCATTCTATCCATCTTTCTGTCCATCCATCCATCATTCTATCCTTCTTTCCATCCATCCATTCATCATTCTGTCCATCTTTCCATCCATTCATCATTCTGTCCATCTTTCCATCCATCATTCTATCCTTCTTTCCATCCATCCATCATTCCATCCTTCTTTCCATCCATCCATTCATCATTCTGTCCATCTTTCCATCCATCATTGTATCCATCTTTCTGTCCATCCATCCATCATTCTATCCTTCTTTCCATCCATCCATTCATCATTCTGTCCATCTTTCCATCCATCCACATCAATTCATCTTTCTATCCATCCATCCTTCTATCCATCCATTCATTATTCATTATTCTGTCCATCCATTCATCCATCCATTATTCTTTCCATCGTTCATTCATCCATCCATTATCCATTATTCTATCCATCATCCATTCAACAATCCATCGTTCTGTCCATCCATCCATCATCTGTTGTTCTATTCATTCATCCATCATTCTGTCCATCTATCCATATTTCTACCCATCCATTGTTCCATCCATCCATCCATCCATTGTTCTATCCATCCATCCATTGTTCCATCCATCCTCCATCCATCATCCATTGTTCTATTCATCCATCCATCCATCCATCCTATAAACGTATAAATGTCAAGGCTTTTTAAACTTTTTTCAAACAAGGTTTATCTAGCTAACATTTAAAGTTTGTGTTGACAATTTTTGCTTTTCTAGAAAAAAAAAAATTGAATTTGTAGTTCAAATTGTTTTAATCCTTCTTACATTAAAATTCAAATTCCAGTTTTGCATCTAGATTGCAACCTGTTTCCTGTTTTCAGGAGCTAAATTGAAGTGTAAAGGCATGTTCAGTTCTGTTCTAATTAGAAAATATTATTTAAAGCTATTTTTTGTGTTAAATGACAAAGTATTAAGTAGACATTACAAAGAGTAACTTTAGAAAGGAATATTTTATTTGATTCAATATAAAATTTATTACACATAAATGTTTAGGCTATAATGGCCCAACATAAACTATGGAACATAAAAGATCATTTGAGAAACATCTCATTTTTTTTTTTTTTTTTTAAAAGATCATTTGAGAAACATCTCATTTTTTTTTTTTTTTTTTTTCCATTCATGCAGTGGAAGTCACTGGTAACCAAAACAGTTTTGTTACCAACAGTCTTCAATACCTTCTTTTATGTCTCCTCCCCCCCCCCCCCCCCGGTAAATGTCTTTGGGTCATTCATTCCTTTGATTAGTTCAAATGGCTGATTCCTTCAGGAATTAAGTAAACGGCTCTCTTTATGGAGCTTTGAATCATTGATTCACCCGATTTGTTCAGAACGTGGATTCATTCAGAAAATAAACGCTGTTTTGCTCACAGATGCACAACAGTTCTGCTGTGGCTTTATAGGTAATATTTTTGTGGGCAAAACTGAGCAAAAACAGACAATATTGTGTTTAAAATATAACACAATATTAACTTATTTACTGTACTGGTGTATAAAGTCACATTTGCACTCGTGCTATTCAGACATAAAAACAGCAGTCATGTGATAGGCCTATTGCTCTTGCTGTTGGTGTGATATCACTTGTCATTTGATATAAATATGAGACCAAAAACTCATACAGGAGCATTTTTGCCTCAGTATCTTGAATTTTATGGCATAACTGCATTTATGGAGTTGTTGCCCTGCATCATATTTGTCAACAGTCAACTATATGAAATGTAAGATGACATACAGGTCTGGGGGAGGGGCCAGTGCGTTAAAATATTTTGATCACGTTATTTTTTCATAACTAATTGTTAACGTGTTAAACTGACAGTCCTATATATATATATATATATATATATATTAGTGCTGTCAATCGATTAAGCAATTTAATCGCGTTAATCACAGTCCTGGACTTTAATCCCAAATTTAAAATACTAGGATTTACCTGTAAATGTGTTGAAATAAAGAAGTGCATGACAAACTAGTTTAAGGAAACAGAACCTTTCACACTTCCACCAGGTATGAGACATAATCCTTATTATTATTTTATCATTATTCTTCTGTTTTTATTCAGCATTATCAACCTTTATACTGGCAATAAAACGTTTTCCAAGCCACATCACTTCAATCCCAGTTTACATTTACCCAACTATTATCAAAAGTATTTCTAAATAAATACAATAAAACATTTTCTTGCGACCTTACGTGAAGTATTATGACAAAATCCATTATGAAGAAGAATTGGACCTGTTCTGCAGGTGCATTAGAGCTAATATTAGCATCATGCTTCATAAGACAATTTATGAGATTAATAGTATACTTTTACTCAGAACTCACTTCAAACCACCATCGAGTGTTTGTCATAACTTCCTTTTGCGATCACATGTGGAATTTGGTCATTTACTGTTGTTAAAATATGCTATTTATAGCCTTTTATATCGCTGCACAAATTAGCATTTCAGATGTACACATTCATCTCAAGAAAATCACATACAAATATCCTATCGTAATCATGTGCTTATTAACTTATATAATCTATAGTGGCTGTTGTCATGTTTATTTCTGCTGTGTAAAAGCCTTAACGTGTGCTCTGGCTGAAACTCACGTTGTTTGTGATGTTACAACATCCTCTCCGTTCTTAAGTTGCCAGGTATACATTCCAAGTATAATACACATTAGTAAAAGGATCTATTTTATTTTTTATTTGTCTATATACACTTTGGGCGGCCGCGGTACATTATAAAAGTAGCCCAAAAAACCGCAACCCACGGCTGTAATTTTTCCGGCGACTGTATTTTCAAAATAGCCCACTTGTGCCGCGACCCTGGCAACACTGGTTCGCTGTAACCTCATCACACAATGATAGATAATCTTCCGCGCTGCGATGACGGCAAGAAGTTGGGGTCAAACCTTATCAAACGATTAATTTAAGTTAAAAAATTATTAACATGTTAAAATTTTTAGATTAATCGCATGCATTAACGCGTTAACGTTGACACCCCTAATATATATATATATATATATATATATACACACACACATATATACAGGAGCATCTCAATAAATTAGAATGTCGTGGAAAAGTTCATTTGTTTCTGTAATTCAACTCAAATTGTGAAACTCATGTATTAAATAAATTCAAGGCACACAGACTGAAGTAGTTTAAGTCTTTGGTTCTTTTAATTGTGATGAATTTGGCTCACATTTAACAAAAACCCACCAATTCACTATCTCAACAAATTACAATATGGTGACATGCCAATCAGCTAATCAACTCAAAACACCTGCAAAGGTTTCCTGAGCCTTCAAAATGGTCTCTCAGTTTGGTTCACTAGGCTACACAATCATTGGGAAGACTGCTGATCTGACAGTCGTCCAGAAGACAATCATTGACACCCTTCACAAGAAGGGTAAGCCACAAACATTCATTGCCAAAGAAGCTGGCTGTTCACAGAGTGCTGTATCCAAGCATGTTAACAGAAAGTTGAGTGGAAGGAAAAAGTGTGGAAGAAAAAGATGCACAACCAACCGAAGGAACCACGGCCTTATGAGGATTGTCAAGCAAAATTGATTCAAGAATTTGGGTGAACTTCACAAGGAATGGACTGAGGCTGGGGTCAAGGAATCAACATGTCAAGGAATTTGGCTACAGTTGCCATATTCCTCTTGTTAAGCCACTCCTGAACCACAGACAATGTCAGAGGCGTCTTACCTGGGCTAAGGAGAAGAAGAACTGGACTGTTGCCCAGTGGTCCAAAGTCCTCTCTTCAGATGAGAGCAAGTTTTGTATTTCATTTGGAAACCAAGGTCCTAGAATCTGGAGGAAGGGGGAGAAGCTCATAGCCCAAGTTGCTTGAAGTCCAGTGTTAAGTTTCCACAGTCTGTGATGATTTGGGGTGCAATGTCATCTGCTGGTGTTGGTCCATTGTGTTTTTTGAAAACCAAAGTCACTGCACCCGTTTACCAAGAAATTTTGGAGCACTTCATGCTTCCTTCTGCTGACCAGCTTTGTAAAGATGTTGATTTCATTTTCCAGCAGGATTTGGCACCTGCCCACACTGCCAAAAGCACCAAAAGTTGGTTAAATGACCATGGTGTTGGTGTGCTTGACTGGCCAGCAAACTCACCAGACCTGAACCCCATAGAGAATCTATGGGGTATTGTCAAGAGGAAAATGAGAAACAAGAGACCAAAAAATGCAGATGAGCTGAAGGCCACTGTCAAAGAAACCTGGGCTTCCATACCACCTCAGCAGTGCCACAAACTGATCACCTCCATGCCACGCCGAATTGAGGCAGTAATTAAAGCAAAAGGAGCCCCTACCAAGTATTGAGTACATATACAGTAAATGAACATACTTTCCAGAAGGCCAACAATTCACTAAAAATGTTTTTTTTTATTGGTCTTATGAAGTATTCTAATTTGTTGAGATAGTGAATTGGTGGGTTTTTGTTCAATGTGTGCCAAAATCATCACAATTATAAGAACCAAAGACTTAAACTACTTCAGTCTGTGTGCATTGAATTTATTTAATACACGAGTTTCACAATTTGAGTTGAATTACTGAAATAAATGAACTTTTCCACGACATTCTAATTTATTGAGATGCACCTGTATATATTAGTATAATTTTTATATTATAATTAGTTTAATACGACACAGTGGTGTCACGGTTCAGTACGTTTTCGATACGGAGGTGGGGGGGTAATTGGTTACGTTGCAATGTTGGAAATATTTCTGTTTTAAACTATGAAGGCGAGCCAATGGATATCACACAACCAACATGCAAACTTTGCTCACGAGTTATGCCAGTGAACGTCTTAATCTCAATCAATTCACTATGCAAAAAGTGAAAGTAAAAACATAATGATGTAGTTTTCGGCATCTGACGCTGCATATTCTCTCAGAGAAGACGAGAGACCAATCTACTTCAACATATGCTGATAACGGTATATAGCTAACTGTTTTGATTTATTCCCTTAACATTTCGCTTGTGGCCCGTACATAGTGAAAAAAAATTAGAAGAAACGTATTTTGTGTTAAACAGGTTGTTTTTGAAAGCTGGTGCTTGAAATAGTCTAAAACTTTTTATTTCATTGATTTTTATTGATGACTGCAGTGTTAATATTTTAATTATAGGCCTGTAATTCATTGTATAATAGACCTGTTTTAAAAGACCTTTTTTTAAAACATTTTATTTGAGGAGTAAATAGGCTAATCTTGTGTTATCCTCGTAGTGCGTCAGTTATGCGGTAATTATTGTGGGGCAAATTAATTGTAATTTTAATTTAATAATAAAAGTAACTTAATAATAATAAAAATACAAATGTAACAGGCCTACATTAATTGGAAATGCCAAATACTCTTAATATTGCCAATAACTGATGTTTTTGACAATATCTCTGGCTATCGTCAATACAAGATTATCATCTTTTGATGCACCTCAGCAAGGGGAGGTTATCGCGGGGCAGACTGCACGTTGCCTGTTATGTTGTTTTAGCTGCCTTGTTGAGTGCAGTGGCACTGATATTTCACACACTTTAAGCTCTTTTATTTTCCAAATGTAATAGGATTAGTCCAACGAATCATTCAGTTTGTTATGTGTACCGAACTGAAAGCCTCGTACCGAACGGTTCAATACAAATACGTGTATCGTTACACCCCTAATATTTTATATATATATATATATACACACACACACGGTGTAAGTGCTGTCAAGTGATTAATCGCATCCAAAATAAAAGTTTTTGTTTACATAATATATGTATGTGTTCTGTTACATGTACAAATTACATGTACTGTATATACATTTATATGTTTACATTTACATTTAGTCATTTAGCAGATGACGACAATGGAAGCAATCAAAAGAGCAACAATATGCAAGTGCTATAACAAGTCTCAATTAGCTTAATGCAGTATACGTAGCAAGGTTTTTTTATAGAAAAAGAATAGAGGAAGCTAGTGTTAGAGGCCTTTTTTGCTTTTGTTAATTGTATAATAAATAAAAAGAAAACAAATAGATAGAATACAAAAAGATTAGAAAAGTTAGTGTTAGTTTTTTTATATCTATATTTATATTATTATATATTAAATGTGACCCAAGAGCACAAAAGCAGTCATAAGTAGCACAGGTATATTTGTAGCAATAGCCAACAATACATTGTATGGGTCAAAATTATCCATTTTTCTTTTATGCCAAAAATCATTAGGATATTAAATAAAGGTCATGTTCCATGAAGATATTTTGTAAATTTTCTACCGTAAATATATCAAAACTTAATTTTTGATCAGTAATATGCATTGCTAAGAACTTCATTTGGACAACTTTAAAGGTTATTTTCTCAATATTTAGATTTTTTTTATACCTCAGATTCCAGATTTTCAAATAGTTGTATCTCAGCCAAATATTGTCCGATCATAACAAACCATACATCAATGGAAAGCTTTCATTTGATGCATAAATCTCAATTTCGAAAAATTGACACTTATGACTGGTTTTGTGGTCCAGGGTCACATATTATATAAATATATTTAATATATAAACATAACAGATGCGTTATGTTTATATATTGCGTTTGACAGCACTAATATATATATATATATATATATATATATATATATATATATATGTATGTGTGTGTGTGTGTGTGTGTGTGTTTGTATGTTTGTATGTATATATATATATATATATGTATGTGTGTGTGTGTGTGTGTGTGTGTTTGTATGTTTGTATGTATATATATATATATATATATATGTATGTGTGTGTGTGTGTGTGTGTGTGTTTGTATGTTTGTATGTATATATATATATATATATGTATGTGTGTGTGTGTGTGTGTGTGTGTTTGTATGTTTGTATGTATATATATATATATATATATATATGTATGTGTGTGTGTGTGTGTGTGTGTGTGTGTGTGTGTGTTTGTATGTTTGTATGTATATATATATATATATATATGTATGTGTGTGTGTGTGTGTGTGTGTGTTTGTATGTATGTATATATATATATATATATATATATATATATATATATATATATATATATATATATATATATATATATATATATGTATTAGTATTGAGTGCAGGTCTCAATGTGTGTCATTCACGGCTGCCGTCTTTCTCTCTCTGTCTCAGATGAACACGTCTCTGTTAGGCAGCATTGGGATGTTGAACTCGGCTCCTCAGCTGCGCTGCATCAAAACCTATCAGGTTCCTCCGGTCCAGCCGGCGTCGCCCGGATCCCAGAACGCCCTCAAACTGGCCCGGCTCATCTGGACCTCCAACCGCAACGTCATCCTCATGGCCCACGACGGCAAGGAGCACCGCTTCATGGTCTGAGGGGTCAGGGGTCGCGTGACCTTTGACCTTCCCAGTTGAGCTGTTAACTAGTTTACACTCTTCCTTTCATTTATTTAAAGTTTTGATCTTTTTTGAGTATTTATGAAGATGATAAAGGACTGCAGGTCACTAACGTGTTTTTGTGCTTGAAGGTCAAGCGAGGTTTTGCTCAGACGAAGCTTATATGAGTTGTATTTTTGTTTGATTTGCACAAATTCTCTCTGTTTGATTCGCTGAAGCTGTTTTATCATTCCAGCTACATAAACACACATTTCACTCGTTTTGTCTAAACCAGAGAAAGATCCCGCCCCCTCGCTGACGTTATTTATAATCACAGAATCCTCATTCGTGCTGAATGACTCGAATCATATCGTAATATCGTGTATCATAGGAGTTATTTTCAGGAATGATTTTGCACTCGTGCTGTAGTCGTGAACTCTTTCGGTTTGCTGTTGTCTGTATTTTTGTGAGTCGCTGGTTCGTGTGAAGTCACTGGCACTGAAATACACGTTTAAAAACAGTCGCGTTCGCTTTTCCCACGCGCCGTCTGCTGTAATCCACTGATAGAGGTGTATATTAGAGACACGGCTGTGATGTAAAATACATTTAAATTTGCATCTGCAACGTCACAGCAGCAGCTGAGCTTTGAGAAATCACTGTTAGCTGAATTTATTCAGGATTTCATCCCAAAATTAACAACAAAAAAGAATTGTATATTTGCGTAAAGAGCTATTTTAGAATTAAGGTTTTTTGCATTGCGCAGTGTTTTTCATAATTAAATATATTTTCAGGATCAAATTCTGATTGCTGTAATATAAAAAAGTAATTCTCATACTTCAATATA
Organism: Spinibarbus caldwelli; assembly: GCA_039654775.1. NCBI lineage: Eukaryota > Metazoa > Chordata > Actinopteri > Cypriniformes > Cyprinidae > Spinibarbus > Spinibarbus caldwelli. The sequence goes on from CM077258.1 coordinate 1,145,617, forward strand.
CATTTAAAATAAGTCAAATTAATTATATTAATTATAGCATATTCAGCATTTATATCAGCAAAGTGTAATATAATTTATTTAAGTGTTTTAATTTTTTTCTCATGAAAATTCAATCGTAATGGTCTTAAATATTAAAATAGGCTAAATTTTCATTATGCAAATTATAATTTCTTATTTTCACTGCTGGCTTAATATATTCTGTATTTCATCCCTAAATCAAATTATATATATATACATAATCATTTTTGTGAGTAACTATTTAAGGATTATTAAGCTTTTTTGTATTGTGCTGTATTTTTCATGACAATCAAACACATTTCCTGGACCAAATTATTACTGTAATATAAACGTCATTCTCATACAGTAATGCAGTAATAAACAAAATAAATAAATAAATAAAATGAATTATACAGAATTAAAAACAGCATACATGTTAATATAATTTATTAGATTACTAAAAAAATTATTGAAAATAACTGTAATCAAAATATAAAAACATAATGATTAATTAAACATAATTAACTCTCAATGGTCCTAAAATAGGCTACATTTTCTTTACGCAGAATGTAATTTCTTCTGTTTGTCTTATGTTGGGATGAATATAACGGGTTTGTCTGGAGAATCATCGCACAGCTGCGAGTTTAAGCATGTCAACACTTTTCACACATCTGAGAAAATAAAAAACACTTTCCCTCCACGATAGTTTACTGTGTCACGTTCACAGGATCTCAAACATGAGTCAGACCTGAAACAAAGACTGAAAAATGAGTGTTTAAAGACGTCTAAAGTCATAATAACATCTACATGATAATCTGTCCGGTGTGTGTGTGTGTGTGTGTGTGTGTGTGTGTGTGTAGGAGGTTGTTTTTCCCATGATGTGGTTTTTATGTGTGTTTAGACTAATGGAAAAGTCCTTGAACGTCCCATGAACTGACGCAAAACTCTAATCATAGGATGATTGATTTTTTTCCCTGCATATATTAGTTATTTTCCCCCCTTTCTCTCTCTCTCTCTCTTTGGCGCGACTCGTCGTGTAAATGGTCATAAATAAAAATGCTTTATCTGTAGATTAGATGTGAAACGCTCAAGACGTGTGTGTGTGTGTGTGTGTGTGTATGTGTATGAAAGAGAGAGAAATAACGGTACAACATTCACTATATCAAGCTGTGCTTTAACGCTGTTACTGGATAACAAATCTGGATAATAAATCTTGTGGTGTAATTGTGTTAATAAAGGTAAACGTGAGAATCACCCGTGGTGTTTGTTTCATTCACACAAGCGCATGAGCTACACTGAGATGCAGCACAAATTCACTCTTGCTCATGTCATACACAACTCTTCTAGACACAGAAAATTAATATTACAGAACTAACATTTTTTGACTGTATGGTTTTAAAATTGTATTGTTGTTGCTTTATTCTCTATATTTTTACAGATATCAACAGCTCAAAGCAAAACATTTTATTACATTTTTTTTTTTGCTATTGTTATTTTTATTTTGTTATTTATTTATTTATTTCTCTTTTTTCAGATATCGACTGCTCAATTTTATTGCAGTTTTTAAAATATTTTAGTGCAATTTTATTTTTTGTTGTTTTTGTATTAGTTTAGCAGTTTTTTGTAGATATATGCTCAAAATGTTATTTTGTTTTTTTTTTCAATCAATTTATTTATTCCTATTTATTACAGATGTCACTCAGTCAAACATTTCATCACAATATTTTATTTTATCAATTTTTTGTTTTGATTTTTTATTTTGATTTTTTGAAGGCTCAAAGTTAAACATTTTATCACAATGTTTTGTTCTTGTTTTCTATTTTATTTATATATTTTGCTGTTTTGCAAATATCACACGCATTTTATTGCAGTTTTTGTTTGTTGTTTATAATGAATTTGTTTATTTTTATTTTATTTTTTTTGCAGATATCAGCTCAGAGTTAGACATTTTATAACAATTTTTTGATTGTTTTTATTTGTCTGTTTAGCTATTTTTTGCAGATACGAAGTATTGTTTTTTGTTGTTGTTTTTAATTTATTTATTAGTTTATATTTTTTGCAGATATAAAATGCTGTTGTATTTTATTGTTGATTTAAATTTATTTGTTTATTCTTTTTTTATTTTTTTATTTTTTAGCATCTCAAAGCCAGTCTCAGTGGTTTACTGATTTCAAACACTCAAAAGTTCGGGGCTTATTCTATTAGTCGGCAGATATTTTAGACGAGCAAAAAAAAACTGTCCTGTAGGATACAAAATGAGTGAAGGAGTCCATCGGGACGCTGCGTTTTGATTTGTCTCTGAATGTGAGCAGATGTTCAGTGCTTTTCGCTCTAATAGAGAGCATCAGTTTACTTCAGTCTCCTGTCCAGCCTAATGTTATTTCTGAGAGTGAATAAATAAGATTTTATTTTGCAGCCGTTTTGTGGAGATTTGATTCCTCTCAGGGTCAGGAGAAAGCGGTTCATAGATTCACTGAACGACAGTAAGGACAGATGCAGGTGTGAAACAGATGCACTGCTCTCAGTGTGAAATATTATGCCCATTATCAGCGCTGCCAGAGAATTCATCATGTTAAATGTGAAAATACAAGCTCACGCTGAAGCCCAGAGAGGAGAAATCAACAGCATTCAGATTCATCTGATAATTAGCAGGACTGGGACCGATGATGATGATGAAGAAGATTATAGAGCCATTCAGATCAGAATTTACTGACATTCATCAGTAATTAATGATAATCAGTGAAATCTCTTGCTCATCTTGGAGTCCAAAATTTCACTAATGATCATTAATTACTGCTTGTCTCTCACCGGAGAAAATAATATCAATATCATTATCTATTTCAATCAATATTTATTTATTTTGCTGGATTTTTTTTTTTTTTTTTTTTTTTTTTGAAGATATCAACAGCTCAAACGTTTTATCGCAATTATAATTTGTTGTTTACATTTTATTTTTTTATTTATTTTGAATTTATATTTAGAATTATTAATATAATATATATCAAAAGCATGTTGATGTTTTCATTTGATTTATTTAGTCATTGATTTATTTTGCTGTTTCTGAATATAGTTAATGTTGATATTTAAAATAATTTTTTGTTGTTTTTATTTTGTTGTTTTTAATTTATTCAGTTATTTTGCTAATTTTACAGATATCAGATGTTAGGTTTTTTATTTTGTTGTTTTTTAGTATAATTTATTCAATTTTATTTTTGTAGATTATCAAATGTTGGTAACAAAAGCATTTTATTGATTTTTTTTTATTATTATTTTGCTGTTATTTTTAATTGAATTTATTTCAGTTATTTTGCTAATTTTACAAATATCTAATGTTAATATTAAAATAATTTTGCTGTGTTTGCATATATCAAATGTTGACATCTTTTTTTTTCTTTTTTTTTTTGGTGTTTTTTATCTTGTTCTTTTTAATTATATTTATTCAGTTATTTTGCTATATTTCACAGACATCAGTAAACCCAAGCATTTTATCGCAGCTCAAAGTGAAGCATTTATCAGATTTTTTTATTTAATTGTTGCTGTTTATATTTATTGATTTAGCTTTTTTTGTGGATATCAACAGCTTAAAGCCGGTCTGGTTTGCTGGTTTAAAACACCCAGTTGTATGGGTCTCATTTTATTATTCAGTCAGTATTTTAGACAAGCAGAAAACTTGTCCTACAGGACACAAAATCCTCCAATCATCATGAATTGCTGTTGGTCTCCCACCGGAGAACATCACATCAATATCTCAGCTGCTGCATCCAATTAATCCACCACTCATTAATTAATCTGTGGTTTCATTAACATTTGTTTAATTCATGCAGTTTATATTGCATTTTAATTAGACGTTTACATTCTCTGAAGAAATGAATGCTGATTTGCCCTTGCAAAACTCGCTGCCACATTGCTAGGGTGATGTGGGTGGTTGCCAGGGCGTTGCAATACGGTTGCTAAGGTGTTCTGAGTGTTTGAATGCAGGAATTACAGCATTAGTGACTGTACGGTGCAATCTGTGACCCAGAATGCTCTGCAGGAAGACGCCAAGAAAAAACTCACCAGGAGACGGACAGGAGCTCAGGTGACCTCTGACCTCTGACTCTGTATTTTGCTCCTCTCACTGTATGCCAGCGCCGAGGGGGAAAATCAATCACTGCCCACGGCAACAAACACACACACTGTGTCAGTCATCTTGTGTGTGTGTGTGTGTGTTTAATAGCAGAAGGGCTCAACGTGCACAAATGCGGCATACACATATTTTGCTAAATAGGATTCTTCTTCTAATTCAAAATGTGCTGAAACATTAAAATGACCCGTAAATAATAAGAATTCTCATTTACAACCCATTTTCCTTCTGTAATTTGACATATTTCCAAGTCAGGAAGGATATTCTATTAGGAAAAAATTGAACTTTATTAATTTTATTTACAGGCATTAATTAGATGACAAAAAAATGTTTGCTTATGAAAATGTTTGTTGAAGAGTCTGTATGTTCTTATCTAAAGAGCTTAGAAAACTAATGTAAGTTTACTTGTATGTTTACATATTATTGTTCAGTTTGGGGTTATTGTTTACATATTATTGAACAGTTTGGGTTTATGTTTTCTTGTTTTAGTGTTTTAAAAAAGTCACATATATTTATTTATTTATTTATTTATTTATTTTACTGTGAAACTACCCCCATTTTTTTCCCTTTCCCTTTTCTTTTGAGGTTGTGGTTTTTGGTTAATTGTAGTTTTAAACAAAAGCAGTGTCTATGGTATTGAAGTATTTATCTGGTTTAGTGAACTAGGTAAGTGTGTGTGTGTGTTCATTACTGTAATGTGTCTGCTGTCAGTCTGTACAAACTGAGTCATTAACCTTTTCTCCACCTGTTGATCTAGTTCAAATTAACTGTGTGTGTGTGTCAGTGTCAGTCCAGGTGATTAACACACCGCCAATCAATTCTCCTGCAGTGGCTGTGCAGACGGAGAGTCGGGTTCAGCCGTCCAATCAGAGCATGGCTGCCGCACGACATCATATCTCAAGGTGACGGTGACCTCTGACTTTTGGCGATGCTGCGGTGCCTGTTGTTCGTTTCTCACTCCCTCCCACCAAAGCATCTTACAGTCGGCAAACACGGCCGATCGATCGCACTGCTCTCCTTCACTCCATCTCTCCCTCGTTTCTGACCCTTTTTATCTTCTTCAGGTGCCGTCGGTTCATTTTTCATGGGACAATACTGCGGTCGTCATGGCAACGGCGCTGATGCTGAGGGTCTGCGATGACGGATGCTCTGCTGCTTAGGTTTGCGCTGAAAATTTGGAAGTGTGTGTGCGCGCAATATGGTAGATGGCAAAGCTGCTGGACAAAATTGAGTGTGTGTGTGTGTGTGAGTGCGTGTTTGCATGTGGATGAAAAGACCTGATTTGATCTCTAGAGGGCTGCAAACAATGTGTTTCTACTGTCCAAACACAAACAAAGATGTTTCTTATGTGTGTGAGCTTACCTTCAGTTTTAGGGAAGGTTTTTACGTAAGTTTATATTCTTTTTTTCTCTCTCTCTCTTTTTTTTAAATACTAACTATACAAATTAAAAAATAAAATAATTATTTATATATATCTATTAAACAATAAAAATTACAATTTTAAAATAAAAAAATAATATTCATAATATAATAAATAATAACCTTGTTTATAAATACATTAATTAATATTAATAAATGATAAAGAAAATTATCATATATTATAATTATAATATATTATATTATAATTAATCATATTATAATTAAATTGAGTAAATATTAAATAAAATAATAAATAGTATACATGATTATATAGTATGTATATATATACATATATACACACACACGTACAGCTTTAGGAAGTGTTTTTAACAAGATTAGATTTTTTCTTCAATTAATACATATAAAAAATTATATACAACTATTAAATGATAATATATTAATAAAACATAATAACAATACAATATTTCTAAATCAAACATTAATAATATAAATAATATATTATATAAATTATATACATATAAAATTTTATATTACAAAATAATTTATTAATATTAATAAAAATGAAATAATAAATTCTTTTTAAATACAAAATACTTTTTAAATAAAAACTGTATATATTCATTATTATTAATGAAATAAAATAAGAATATTATTTTAAAATAATAACAATAAATAATTTAAAAATTATATTAATAAAAAATAATAAATATCTTAATTTTTATTCAGTTACAATTTAACCAAAATCAATTAGTTTGCAGTCAGGAGTTATTAGATAGTTTAGGAAATATCTTAATGGTTACTGTAAATGTATTTATCCATAAAATTAAAGTCAGTGAGTAGTGTTGTTTTGGACCCCACTAACTTTCATTATAACAATAAAAACAGTTCTTCAAAATGTTTTCTTTTATGCTCCACAGAAGAATGAAAGTCATGTAGGTTTGCAACGATGTGAGGGGATGTAAATGATAACAGAATGATTTGTTTTTCAATAACTTTGCATTAATTATGCCTTTAAAAACTTGTAGCTCATATCGACTTTTGACATGTTATGCTTCATGTAAATCAAATGTTTTAATTGATTTAATTGTGATGTTTAGTGTCTCATGCAGCAGCTGGAGTTTGGTCATACTTCAGTTAAAGCGTGTCGGAGGAATGCCGATGTGTCCAGCAGATGTTTGTGAGGTTTGGTTTGGTCTTTTCTCTTTGATGCTGTGGTCAGTGCAGCGGGGGCTCAGGGCACACATGGAGAACGGGCTTTATGACTGGCAGATGTCGCTCGCTGCTTTAAAGCAGTCTGTAATCCTATTTGCCCACTGAAAGGACCCTTAACGACCTGAGTGTGCCTGCGAAATAGAAAAAGTCACTGAGGCGACAGCTTGGCGTTTTAAAACCTGCCATTACCGAGATTTTAGCGAAAGGTTAAGGAGAACTGGATCTCTCAAACTGTCTGCCCTGAAGAGACTTTATATTTATACATCAGCAGCATCCTTAACAAAACTGCTAAAATAATGAATATTTGAATAGCTATATTTTGTGTTATATATTCAGTTCAGATCATAAGTTTACATACACCTTGCAGAAAATTTAGCAAAATTTAAATTTAAAATTGTGTTTTTATTTTATTTTTTAAAGACAGTATTAAGAATCAAGCATATGTAAACATTTGAACTTTATGTAAATTCAGTTACTATTTTGTCTGGTGGACTATAACTATAAATATACCTATGAACGATAGATAGATAGATAGATAGATAGATAGATAGATAGATAGATAGATAGATAGATAGATAGATAGATTTTGTTATATTTCCATGTTATTAAAAATATTACAATTATTAATATATTATAATTTTTTATTTGAATATAGAAAAAAAATCTGTTAATTATTTTGTGACTTTTGAGACTTTAAAAGAAAAGCCTGTATTTCCCTCCTAATATATATATATGTGTGTGTGTGTGTGTTTTAATAAATGTATAAAATATTATTAAATGTTTTATTTAAATATAGAACAAAATCTGTTAATATTTTTGTGATTATAATCTAGTTAGCAGGCTGTAAAAGAAAAGTAATTATTTTTATTAAATAATTATTTATTTCATAATATTTTAAGAATTATTTAATATAAGCCCCACTAAATATAAAAAAAGAACATGCTGTTTTTAAGATACTGCTATTTTTTTATATAAATATATATAATGCATATATTGTAGAGATGATAAAATATTATAATAATATTTTATTAAAATATAGAAAAGAAAATCTGTTGTTAATTTTGTTAATTAAATTTTCTTTCTTTCTTTCCCCCACTCTGACTCAAATTTTGATTACTGGTATAGTAAAAACTAGCTTTGCATTGCCTAAGCATTAATGTGTATTATATATTAATCTCTCTTCACTGCATTTTATCATGACACATCATAAAATGTGTACTTGCATTTTGAGGGATCATTTGATTTTTGTTATGGGATACAATGATGGGGAGGTCAGAGGTCATGACCCCAGGGATCAGGGTGCATTTTCAGTAAACAAGAGGGCTTTCATTAAGATTAAAACACAAACTGACCAGCAGTAGCTTTCACTGACTGTGTGTGTGTTTTCATGTGAATGCGTGCATAAATTGAAATATGAGATTAGGAGGCGGAGCTGAACCGTTTAGTTTGTGCCCCTCTGTTAGGGGCGTGACCTCCACGTGTGGGGTCACATTTAATTAGCATACAGGCCCCACCCCCAACAGACTTTAGCCAGGACCACCCACCACTGAAAAGCGTACGTGCATGCGTGAGAGAGAGAGCGCACAGGAAGAGGAGGAGGTTAGGGATGCACTGATACTGATAGCCACTAATTATTTTGGTGTTACGGCTGATAACCAAAATAATGGCTAATATTATTTGTCTGCATATGTTTTGATATTAATTTGCAAAAAACAAAATTGACACACTAGATTTGAATATGCATCTATTGAAATCAGAGAAAGCATTAAGCAAGACCTTCGTGACAGTGAATTTAGTTTGAATTTTGAAAGTGTTTTTCCTTTTCATTTTCTCTATAGGCATGTTCTGTCATTAGATAGCAAAAAAAAATGTATAATTGAATAAAATTTTTCATTTGCAGTCTTTAACCAGATTATACCTCACAATATATATTTTATAATTAATATATTGTCACAATCCACCTGGAAGCAAGGAACGAGGGAGCGAGGAGTAATTCAAAAACAAAGTCTTTAATAATCCAAACACGGATGAGACACAGGAACACAAGGGATGACGTTCAAGGACCAACAAACAATAACTGAATGGACTGGGGCTTTTAAAGACAGGACGATCAAGGAACTAAGGAGACACACCTGGAAACCAATTAACAATCAACATGAGGGAAAAACACACAGACAGGTCCATAATCCTGACAATACGCCCCCTCCCGGAAGGTGCGTCCTCGCACCGTAGAAACATCCAAAGGGGAGGGGCAGGCGGGAACTAAGGAGGAGGCTCAGGAGGAGGACGGACACCCAGGAGGGGGCCGACAGACACAGTCCAAGGGGGCAACGAAGGAGGGAGGAGCCAGGGAAGAAACAGGAGGGACCTGGAGCAGGAGGACCCAGGCCACAGCCATGATGTCAACCCAGGGTGGAGCCGATGGAGGGAGGAGCCATGGAGGAGGGATGGCCGCCAACTCCAGGGGGCCGACCAACGGCAGCGGAGCAGGTGATGGAGGAGCCCGAGGCGGAGATGGAGAGCCGAAGAGCAAGGGCGATGGGGAGGATCCGGTGGCCCTAGGTGGAGCAGATGGCGCCAACAACCGAGGTGAAGATGGGGATCCAGATGGCCACGGTGGAGCGACAGAGGACTGAGGAGGAGCCGAGGGGATGGAGGAGCCAGAGGAATGAAGGGACGAGGCGAAGCCGGAGGAGTGGAGTCCCGAGGCGCAGGATGGTTGACGCCAGACCAAGGCAGAGCCGAAGGGACGAGGGAGCCCGGCGGAACCAGTGGACAGATGGGCCACGGAGAGGAGGGAGCTAGGAGCCATGGTGGAGCCGACGGCTCGCCGGGCTGAGGCGGAGTCCGGGCCTCGGAGGCTGGAGGCAGAGATGAGGGATACTCCAGCCCCGGCGACGCTGGAGGATGGCAGACCCGTGGCGCTCGCACCACATTGATGGTGGGCTGAGGGTGAGCAGAGGGGCTGCCAGCCGACAGTGGTGGAGGAGGCAGGAGTGGGTGGGAGGGCGGGCATTTGTAAGCCTCTGGGCTTCCCGGGCTGAACTCAGGAATGGGAGCCATCACTGGAGTCCGCTTTCGAGGAGCAGGCACTGGAGGGCGCTCTGGAGGAGCGGAGCTGGCTGGGACCAGCGGAGACGAAGGAGATTCAGGAACAGGAGCCCTCTATGAGCCAAACTTGAGAACTGGAGTCCTTCCTGGGCTTAACTGGGGATCAGGAGCCCTCTCTCCCTTGCTGTGGCACAATCCACGCACCATACTCAGCTCACCCTCAGCCGCGGTGCGGGGGCGGAGCTCCTCTCCACGTTCACACTGTCCGCGGTATTCTCCCTCAAGGCGGGCGTTGTTGCCGGCTCACACACCTTGACTGACGTCATCAGCGGCTCTGGTTCCGTGGCGATCCTCAGCACTGTCGCTCCATGCGGCGATGGCTCGTCGGTCGCAGCGGGCTCTGGCTCTCCATCAGTGGTGGGCTCAGGCATGTGCTCCGCGCAGTGGGGAGATGGTGGGCTGGGCACTGGGTTAGGGGTGGAACTGGCGAGATTTTCCTGGGAACAGGCGGGGAACGGAGATCCGTTTCTCGCCAGTGTCCACTCCACAAAGGCGGTGAAATTCACTCAAGGGCCATCCTCGGATGACGGCGCTCTGCACGCGGTGTTCAAGCTGGCGTCGTAAAACGCACAGAGTCCGGGTAGGTGGTGAGGCTTGCCAGGACCAGAAACAGTCTGGTGTGACCGTCGAGCGATTTCTCCCCCTGCTCCAGCAGGAGGAGGAGATATTCTGGGCAAAGGAGGGGGTCCATTAGGAAACACACAACGGAAAGGAAAACACTGGGAAAAAACGGGAAATAAAACGGAGGGTAAACGCAGAGGTTACTGTCTTGGGTCGGTCCTTCTGTCACAATCCACCTAGAAGCAAGGAACAAGGGAGCGAGGAGTAATTCAAAAACAGTCTTTAATAATCCAAACACGAATGAGACACAGGAACACAAGGGATGACGTTCAAGGACCGACCAACACTAACTGAATGGACTGGGGCTTTTAAAGACAGGACAATCAAGGAACTGAGGAGACACACCTGGAAACCAATTAACAATCAACATGAGGGAAAAACACACAGACAGATCCATAATCCTGACATATACCTGTATATAATAAGTAATATAGCCATTTAGATACACTGTCTGAAAAAAGTACATAATATTTAAATAAAAACATTTTTTATAATAATATAATATATAGAATTAAATGAAATATATTTTTGCAGTATTCAATCAGATTATACCTTATAATAAACATATAAGAATATTACCTCAGGCAGGTGCAATAGTAATATGGGATAGTACCAACTAGTCCTAAAATGTAAATATATTAACGATATATTAATAAAATATATATTAATAAGAATAAAATTAAAATGAACCAGATTATATCTCACAATATACAGTATATTATATTTTATAATGTATATTTTATAAATATTATATATAATTATAATTTTTTCAGTCATTAGATACAGTGTCTGATAAAAGTACGTTTTATATATATATATATATATATATATATATATATATAATATGTACAGTATGTGTGTGTGTGTGTGTGTGTGTGTGTATATTATTAAGAATATTATATATAATATATATAAATGAACCCCAGATTATGCCTTATGCATTATGTTTTGATAATTTTTCATGTGTTGTGACACAGTGCTTCATTTCTTTGTTTTAATCTGTTAACCACAGGAGCTCAGTGAAGTGACCTCTTCTCCACTTCTGCTGTCCACTCAGAGGTCAAAGGTCAGAGTTGAGAGGTCAGCTGATCTCAGATGGAGGCGGGGTGAATTAAATCGCTGCCCCTCCCCCTCTGTACCTCTAACCTCTAAATGAACTGCACTCGTAATCCCATCATGCCGTGTGAAGAGCGCAGGGTCACTATTTAGGGATCATTGCTGGACAATGCTTGCTGGAGGTTTTCTAGTTAACGCTGAGTGCTTCTGAGTATGTCTGTTTGTGTGTGTGCGCGCATTGACTTTTGTCGCTATTTTTGAGCCGTATTGGAATTCACTCTATTATCGTGACACAGCGTGTAAAACTCATCAATCACATTTATGTGCAAAGTATTATTCATGGTTTTCCAGCCTGATTGCTGAACATGCAAATAGCTGCTGCAACAATGTGATTACTTACTGCATATTTTAATCATGACAGCCATTTATCTCACAGTCAAACTCGCCGTGGCGTAAACGGCATTTTAATGACCTGCGCTCTGAATATGAAGCTTGATGTTCAAAGCAGCAAAGCCACTAATGAAGATCTGGATGTTCAGATGCGTCTGGTTTGGACAGATTGAATGCTGGGTGTTTTAGCTTGTGGTCAGGAGTCACTACAGATTGTGTTTGCGAGTTTCCAATCAAATGACTTTGAGTGCAGTTTTTTCCCCCTATTATTGAATATAGAAGTGCTTGTACTTTTTTCGGTGACCAGTAGACCTTAGTTTACACCACAGCTGTGAAACTTAATTTCCTATTTGATATTGCTAGTCTTTAGCAGGTGTAATAAGAGGGCAGGACATTCTTATTCTAGAAAGCATTTAATTGGACAAAAAATTGGTCATGCCTCTCAAATCAAGATCATGTTATGAATATTTTTTGGACACTCCAGCCTATTGTATTTCAGAAGTATATTTGCTTTACATTTTCTCTTTCTCTCTTTTCAGATTATTATTTTTAAAATTATTTTTAATTCAAATTAATTATATATTTTTAAATTATATTTTTGATTTGTTTAATTATAGTTTAAATTGTAATTAAATTTAATTATATATATTCTTAATGTATTTAATTTTTTTAGTAATTATTTTCAGTGTCTAAAAACATTACTTTTGCTTACAGATACAATATTTTCATTTTGAGACATATTTTACATTTAAATATTATATTTAGGTTATTAATAATATTATTAATAATCATTGTTTTATATATATATATATATATATATATATATATATATACACAGTGGGTACGGAAAGTATTCAGACCCCCTTAAATTTTTCACTCTTTGTTATATTGCAGCCATTTGCTAAAATCATTTAAGTTCATTTTTTTTTCCTCATTAATGTACACACAGCACCTCATATTGACAGAAAAACACAGAATTGTTGACACTTTTGCAGATTTATTAAAAAAGAAAAACTGAAATATCACATGGTCCTAAGTATTCAGACCCTTTGCTCAGTATTTAGTAGAAGCACCCTTTTGATCTAATACAGCCATGAGTCTTTTTGGGAAAGATGCAACAAGTTTTTCACACCTGGATTTGGGGATCCTGTGCCATTCCTCCTTGCAGATCCTCTCCAGTTTGGTCAGGTTGGATGGTAAACGTTGGTGGACAGCCATTTTTAGGTCTCTCCAGAGATGCTCAATTGGGTTTAAGTCAGGGCTCTGGCTGGGCCATTCAAGAACAGTCACGGAGTTGTTGTGAAGCCACTCCTTCGTTATTTTAGCTGTGTGCTTAGGGTCATTGTCTTGTTGGAAGGTAAACCTTCGGCCCAGTCTGAGGTCCTGAGCACTCTGGAGAAGGTTTTCGTCCAGGATATCCCTGTACTTGGCCGGATTCATCTTTCCCGCGATTGCAACCAGTCGTCCTGCCCCTGCAGCTGAAAAACACCCCCACAGCATGATGCTGCCACCACCATGCTTCACTGTTGGGACTGTATTGGACAGGTGATGAGCAGTGCCTGGTTTTCTCCACACATACCACTTAGAATTAAGGCCAAAAAGTTCAATCTTGGTCTCATCAGACCAGAGAATCTTATTTCTCACCATCTTGGAGTCCTTCATGCGGGCTTTCATGTGTCTTGCACTGAGGAGAGGCTTCCGTCGAGCCACTCTGCCATAAAGCCCCGACTGGTGGAGGGCTGCAGTGATGGTTGACTTTCTACAACTTTCTCCCATCTCCCGACTGCATCTCTGGAGCTCAGCCACAGTGATCTTTGGGTTCTTCTTTACCTCTCTCACCAAGGCTCTTCTCCCCCGATAGCTCAGTTTGGCCGGACGGCCAGCTCTAGGAAGGGTTCTGGTCATCCCAAACGTCTTCCATTTAAGGATTATGGAGAGGCCACTGTACTCTTAGGAACCTTAAGTGCAGCAGAATTTTTTTGTAACCTTGGCCAGATCTGTGCCTTGCCACAATTCTGTCTCTGAGCTCTTCAGGCAGTTCCTTTGACCTCATGATTCTCATTTGCTCTGACATGCACTGTGAGCTGTAAGGTCTTATATAGACAGGTGTGTGGCTTTCCTAATCCACAAGTCCAATCAGTATAATCAAACACAGCTGGACTCAAATGAAGGTGTAGAACCATCTCAAGGATGATCAGAAGAAATGGACAGCACCTGAGTTAAATATATGAGTGTCACAGCAAAGGGTCTGAATACTTAGGACCATGTGATATTTCAGTTTTTCTTTTTTAATAAATCTGCAAAAAATAAATGAGCATACAGCATAAATGAGTACACCCCTCTAAAACTTAACAAATTCAGCAATTACTATTTACTTAGATGGCATGTTAGGGTTCTTTGGAGATGTAATGTTCCAACAAGCCTGCTTGATCAATTACCAAAGAAGAATGTCAAAATTATTCAGCAAAAAGATTTTCTTATCAAAGTGATAAAATGTTGTGTTGCAAAAATGAGTACACCCTCCTGAAAGTTACTAAATAAAACTAAAAATAAATAAATAAATAATAATAATAATAATAATAAATGTGTATAGGTTTAAGGCTATTTTTGATCAACAGGTAAGTATATTGAGCCAAAACTTTTAAAGACAAGTAATTTCCTGACAATTAAAAGTGTTATATAGCCCACTGAATCATACTCAGACTTAATGCTGGCAGCAGTGGAACCACTTGGGAGAGAACTGCCAGGTGACTTATTTCTTAGCATAAAAGAGGACAATGGTACAAGAGGAATACCAAATTATTGTTTTAAGTGTGGAAATATAGCAGAAGTAGCACCGACGTTCAAAAACAATGGACTTGTGACAAGGCTCCTGAAATAATCAGCTTTTCACTTTGTTTTCATTTAGTGATGAGTGAATTTTTGCTAGAAAAAGAGCAAGAGAAATAACATGCAAGTGTCTCAGAGCCGGCAAAACCTATGAAAGAGTTACACTTTATCTCACAGAGTATGACGCAGCCTGCAGAAGTGACGTGCATGGTTGTTGTCACCACTAGAATGACCTACTGTAGCCAAAGCAAAATAAACTCATTTAACCTCTTCCAAGGCCCATATTTACAAAATAGAGACTTCTGGGAATCCATACTCTGGTCTCAAGTGACCAAGTCAATCATTTCAGATCCAAAAGCATCCAAAATGTTCTGGAGGAGGAGTACAGTGAGAAGTGCTTGGTACTCACAGTGACGTTCAGTGGTAGTAAAGCTCTTATATAGGGATGAATGAGTTCTGAAGGTGTGAGGGAGTTGTGCTTTATCAATGCTGTCATGAATTCACACACTACTGTGTGATGTAATACAAAAACTTGAAACAGAAGATGCTACCCTCCCCTCATTCCCTGCATTGCTGGGCATTTTTTCAGCATGACAATGAAGATATTCATTCTCCCAAGGTGAAAATCCTTCAGTGGACATGTATTTCACTCAATCTTAACGCTCTTGAGCAGCTGTGGGGGATTCTGTAGAGACGAGCTGAGCAAAACTCCCCATTAAAGACCAGAGCATTTAAGGAGGTCATCCTCCAGTAGTTAAACAGGACAGATGTGAAAATTTGTCATGAACTTGTACACTGAGAGGCAAGAGGGTCAGAGCAGTATACTTAAAGTTCTGGAGTACATACTAAGTACTAGAATATTATACATCTGCTGAATTAAATCTAGGGTGTACTCATTTCTGCAATCCTTCATTTAAACAAAATTGGCTGATTTACTTATCTTACAGAAAATATTGACATAAATTTTGTTGTTTTTATTAAGCATATGTTTAATACATTTCAATTTTACCATCTTTCCATGAACTATATTAGTGATCATTAAGAAAATACATCTTTTATATTTATTCAGAGGGGGTGTACTCATTTATGCTGTGCACTGTATATGTATATGTGTGTGTGTGTATATATATATATATATATATATATATATATATATATAATTATATACATACAATTCTTAATTGAATATTCTAATATATTATTATTTTAATTAATATTATAAGAATATAAATATGAAGATACATACTGTATATACTGTAAATACAGTAAATAATTATATACTCTAAATATATAAGAATATTATATATTAATACAAAAGAATATAGTATTATATTCTATTGATTTTAATACAATGGATTAATATTAATAGACTATATATTACTAAATTTAAAAAAAAAAAGAAAAGTAAATGAATGACATGAAGAAACAGAACAAACAGAGACAGACTAAATCCAGAAGAACTGTGGCAACGTCTCCAAGACGCTTGAAGAAACCTACCTGCAAAGCTCCCTGAGAAACTCTGTTCAAGTGCACCGAGGGCAAAAGCTGCTTTAAACGCAAAGGATGGTCACACCAAATGTTGATTTAATTTAGTTAATAGAAGTTAACTGATAAAGAAAATTTATGTCATTATTTTTGACAGCACCCTCATTTTACAGCATTTTTACACAAGTGCCTAAAGCTTTTAACAGTACTGTAGCTTTGTAGGGAGGTTTCTTGAAGCATCTTGGAGACGTTGCCACAGTTCTTCTGGATTTAGTCTGTCTCAGTTTGTTCTGTTTCTTCATGTCATTCCAGACAGACTGGATGATGATCAGATCTCTGTGTGGAGCACTGGCTGTTGTCAGACAAAAATCTCACTGGATTATTACAATTAATGGCAAAATGAATGTTTGGAAATGTAAACTGATATTTCCTACTGACACACTACAGCAAAATATAGAAATAAATGACTTTAAACTATTTTTAGCTGGTGAAAATACTAGTGTTATAATCATTTTGGCCACCACTGTATAATAAAATATAAATAATAATAATAATAAATATATTAATAAAATAATCAAATAAATATTCATAAACAATGAAATTAACCAGATTATACCTCACAATTAAATATTTATTTATTACATTTATTTATTTATTTATTTATTATATCTCTTGATTGATATTTGAATATGTATATATTGATATATGAATATTAATAAAATATAAATATTAATAAAAAACAAACGCTTAAAAATACTGACTTTTCTTTTGCCATCTTTTAACCAGATTACACCTCACAATAAATAATTAATAATTGTGTATAATATTTCAATAAGAATAAGATATAATAATGTTAATAAAATAAAATGCTTTTAATTTATTTTATTTAATCTTTATTTGACCCTCTAACTCTAGCACTCTCTATTCTAATTCTATTCTTTAAAAAACTTGCACTCTATTCATTTACTGCTTGTTTTCTTTAAAAAATAAATAAATAAATAACCCTAGCTTCTCTATTCTTTTTATTCATTTTGTATTCTATTTGTTTTCTTTTATTTATTATACAATTAACAAAAAGCAAAAAAGGCATCTAACACTAGCTTGCTCTATTCTTTTTCTATTCTATCGGTTTTCTTTTTATTTATTATATAATTAAAAAAAAAAAAAACATTGCTATGTGTACTGTGTTAGGCTAACTGAGACTTGTTATAGCACTTGCATACCATTGCTCTTTTGTTGGTTTTGATTGCTTCCATTGTCCTCATTTGTAAATCGCTTTGGATAAAAAAGTCTGCTAAATGACTAGATGTAAATGTAAAATGCTAATTTTCAAATGTATGTATTTATTTTTTCCACTCTCAGATTTTGAGGTTATGAAAGGTTCAAAGTCGGTTAAATGTTTGTGAACCCCTGTCCTAGCACATACAGGTGAGCTCAAAACCAACAGATACGGGCTAGTTTCGCTTTCTCTTACTAGTTCATTCGTGTTTCTGGCCTCAGACGGAGGCGACAGAGTTACAAGCACCGGCGTCTTTCCTGCGAGCCGTTCGGGATCGTCTTCGCTCTAAAGCTGCACTTAAGTCTGAAAAATGCACTTCCTTTATAAGACGAGACAGCAGGCTTCTCTCGCAGTGAATTATTTATCCAGGTATCAAGCGGACAGCTGCCACAGTTCGCCGGGCCAACAGGAAACAACAGGAAATAGGGATCCTAATTGTTGTCTATTACACTTTGCCTGGGCTAATGGCGATGTGAACCTCTCTCTCTCTCTCTGTGTCTCTCTATGTCTCTCTTTCTGAACCGTCTGCAGGATGAGAGTGCTAATGCTACACTGGCAATTATCTCCCCTTGACGACTGCACACACACATCATATTAGACCCTCTCTGAGTGTCTCAAATCTGCATGTCATTAGTCTGTCTGTCTGAGAGGGAAGTCTTGTTATTTTCCCCCTGTGATGGACTGGTAATGGCGTCTGCTCGTGTGTCTGCATTCAGGGGCTTTGATTCTGTCACAGACGCTGATGAGTTTCTCTTCCGCTGAGTTTTAAGTTCATCTCATTTTATGAATATTTCACAAACCTCGTCCAGTGTGTGTGAGACGCCTCTTCCAGCGCAGGATGGCATGTGGCGTCGCCGCGTCAATCGATCTTGTGTGTGTTTGCACCGAGAGGGATAAAGTATCTGGTTCCTGTTCAGATGCGGTAAACTGCAGATGCAGGAAGAACTTAGGACCAAAATACTGGAATCTAAACGTCAACACACACACACACACACACATACAGATCGGCCTCAGGAGTTTAGAAATGAATGGTTACGATTATTTGTAAATTAATAATCTTTGATTAGGGGAAAAAAAAAAAAACCATGAATTGCATCCTGTTTGGAGGCGGTGAGATTTTCTATTGTTTTAAAGAAGTCTCTTTAGCTCATCAAGGCTTCAAAAAATCTAGTAAAATTGCGAAATATTTTTACAATTTAAAATATGTTTTCTATGTGAATATCTGTTAAAATGTAATTTATTCATGTGATCAAAATCTGAATTTTCAGCATCATTACTCCAGTCTTCAGTGTCACGTGATCCTTCAATGTCCTTCATTGTCAATGTTGAAAACAGCTGTGCTGCCCAATATTTTTGTGGAAACCGTGATGCATTTTTTAGGATTCACAGAATCCTGAAAGTTCAAAAGAACAGCATTTATTTGAAATGGAAATCTTTTGTTACATTATAAATGTCTGTCACTTTTGATTAATTTCATGCATACTTGATGAATAGAAGTATTAATTTCTTTATATATATATATATATGTGTGTGTGTGTGTGTGTGTGTGTGTGTGTGTGTGTATATTGATTGATTGATTGATTGATTGATTGATTGATTGATTGATTGACAAGCACATATTGAATGTGATGCATTTGTAAGTGAATTCAAAAATCTTAACAATGGGCAGAAATCTGTTTTAGCAACATTAAGCTTGGCTTGGCTTTATTCGCTTTTCTTCTGATCAAGACGTACTGTGGTACATACAAAACTTTCTTCCACAGTGCTGAGGCTGGTTGTCAAGATGTTGATATGTGGTTGCTAGGGTGTTCTGGGTCTCAAGACCAAGTCAAAAGTTCCAGCCTAAAGTTTCTATGATATATGAGGTGAGGGATTTGTTCAGATCACACACTGTAGAACAGTTTGTAAAATTGCACATAAACCTTTAGAGTATTTTTCCTTTGCTGTTGGTCCTTCTCTCCAGTCTGGTCTTTATTGCAGTATAGTGTGTGTGTGTGTGTGTGTGTGTGTGTGTGTGTGTGTGTGTGTGTTAGTGACTGGACTCTATTTTGCTGAGGTGGCAAAGTGCTGTTTTAGTCATTTGTCCATGTCAGTGCAAGAAACTGAGCTAAAATAACTAAGAATGGTACACAAATAAACTTTTGCCCATTGTTAAAATGTTTCAAAGGAATAGTTCACACAAAAAATGAAAAAATATCCTCACCCTCAGGCCTTCCGAGATTAGGATGAGTTTGTGTCTTCATCTGATTTGGAGAAATGTTGCATCACTTGATCACCAATGGATCCTCTGCAGTGAATGGGTGCCGTCAGAATCAGAGTCCAAACAGCTGATAAAAACATGAGGACATTTTAAACAAATTTTCATTTTTGGGCGAACTATTTCTTTAAAGCAATTGGAACCAAGTCTTACAAATACAATACATACGTGTTTGTCATTACTTGAATGCAGATTTTAATAATCAAAATAGAGATGCTCACGTCACAAATCTTTCTCAGATGTATTTCTTCTTGAACTGCTTGATTTCCAAAGAAACTCTGTCTGATCAGCTCTGGTCTGATCAATAAGGCCGCTCATGTTCTGACTGGTCATTCACATATCAAAATCAAAGACGGTTTGGTGTGAAGATCAGAAGAGATCATTAAGTGAGAAATAATTGATGGGCTGTTGAATTATTGAAAATTTAACGCACCGAATGCAATGCAGCCACAATGCAAAACTCTTAGGTTTTTGTAAAATGATCTCATGTGTAACTACTTTCTTAAACAAAAGGGTAAAAAATAGAAAAGACAGTATCTCACAGGAAAGTAAGTCCATGGCTGATTAATATTCCTCCTGTGTTTTGAGTGTTAAATTAAAGCTCTGAGGAGCAACTCCCTTCACAAAAGACAATAGATCCGAACATGTAAAAGGAGGGATTTTCTCTTTAAATCAATCTCAAACATTTAAAAGTTTTTTTTCCTTTTCTTCCTTGAGAGTTTTGTATCTTTTATCAGTCGAGTAGAGTAAAAGTTCAAGAGCGCTGTATTTTAAACGCTTTTTAACGGCTCGTCTCGTTAAAACGCAACACGCGTCGCCTCAGTCTTCACATCTGTTCGTCATCTTAAGCTCACGTTAAGCTTTTATTCCCGCGAAATTGAAATGTATCTTTTAAAAGTACTAAAAGGCGATTTATTCTCGACAATTTCGCGTGAGAACACCGCGGAATCTGATTCACCCGCGCGCGCGTCCCCTGAGCTGTTGTTACCGTGGCAACTCCCGCGGAATCGCGGATGAGCGGCAGGTGAACGATTTTTGTTCACAAACGTTTCTTCAGATGAGATTCTGTGGGAAAGTTAACATTTCCTTTACAAATATTTACCTTTAGTTTCCACAGTTTATGTCAAAATAGCTATACTATGAGGCCTGTAATAGCTACTCCTGTAAAATCATCATAAACACGTGATCTCCTTCAAAAGGTTGTTTTGAAAGAAGCTTTGATTCAAACGAAGCATATTAGCCTACCATGGATATAGTCAGAAACACATTCATACTGCTTAGTGCTGTGGTTCTTTCTATAAAAATATTTTTCATATTTTATAAATCATATTTTTGTTTTGAATATCCATGAAAATCAAGCTAAACTTACTTTATGTTCTGTTTTATTTTGCAGGCGCTCTTCAAAACTTGACTTTCTCAAAGTGGACCGAAGCGCTTTCAGTGTGTGGAAAAACATTTGTAAAATGACAGAAGAGTGTCATAATGTTTAAATTAATTGTATATTAAATAGCCTATTATTTGGCAAATTCATGAGGCTTTTTCCTAGTGTGAAGACTTTAGGTTTTGCTTGGATTTAAAGAACATTTTTGTAGGTTTGTCCCTTACATGTTGAGTCAGGCTTACTGCTGTTTTTTTTTTTTTTTTTATATATATATTTTGTAATTCATATTTTATGCATATGAATATTCATTCAAAAACAGGCTAAACTTCATTTATGTGCTGTTTTATTTTGCAGGCCCTCATCAAAATTTGACATTCTCGAAGCAGACCAAGGAAAGCGCTCTAACCGTGTGGAAAAAAAGCATTGTAAACGATTTGCAGGACACTGCGTTTAACACGCTTGTTAAAAAGCTCAACAGTGAACCGAGTTGTTTTGATAAATATTTGATGTCTCATTTATCAATGAGTTAGCGGGTGATTCTGAGCATCAGAGCCAGAAGTGATATTGAATAAACACTCCGACAGGCGTTTATCGATGAACCGCTTCAAAAAAACACGCATGCAGAATTGAACCGAATTGACTTCAGCCTCACATAAAAGACGGACGAGCTTACAATATCAAAATGAATCGTGTTTTATTCTTCTGTGTGTGTGTGTGTGTGTGTGTGTGTGAGGAACCCTCTACGCCTGCATTATTTGAGTCCATTAAAGGTCTTCTACCTTCCCAAGGATTTGATTTCTGTCCCATAACCGGCGACTGTGACTGGGCATCGAGTCGGCTCTTTAAGACCAGACCACTGGATCGATGGCGCTAGCTTTACCAAGGCGCTAACAGCCTCCGCAGTGTCTCTGTTAGATCCCCAGGTTTGCGTTGGGAATCGAGGGCCAACTCTGACCCCTGGGAGAGCGTCTGTTGAGGGTCCTTAAAGGCCCTCCCGAGGAGAGGAGGACACATGCAGCGAGAGTGCAGGAAATTGCTAGTTGCTTATGAGTGCACGTGATTATTATTGAGCTGTGAGTGTGTGAATGAACAACCGATGGCCATGAGTTTGTGTGTGACGGGGTGTGACTGGCCAGTAAATTGAGATGGTTAATCTCAGATGAGGAGAGTGTATTGGTCCTTCAGACAGACATGTGAGGGCCACTCCACACAGCTGCCCATTTAAGAGCCCGCTTACAAGAAGCCGACCGTGCGTGTCTTTGAAGAGCTCGACCTTATGTCTGCAATTCACCCTTTTTACACACACACACACACACACACACACACACACGCTTTTCTGTCTGCACTGCAGAGTTTTGGTGTGTTTTTGCTGCGTTTTCCCAAACGATTCAAAGGAAACTATGCATTCCTCTTGAGATTCTTTCCCATATAGAGAAGCATTTCATTTGTAGGCTTTAGGACCATCAATTAATCAAGCTTTACAAAAGCTACTTTAAATAATTGCATGGTATCAGTTTCTATAAAGTTATAGTAATATCATCATACTTTCTATAAGTGAAATCTGCACCAGTCTGACATAAAATATATAATTTATTTCCATATACTGTATACACACACACACACATATATATAATTTTTTCTTAATGTTTAATGTTTAAAAATCTCTTATGCTCACCAAAGCTGAATTCTGAATTCAAAATTGTGAAATATTATTACATTTGAAAAATAACGGTTTTCTATTTTAATTTAAATATTATGCAGCGCAAATGTTTTCATCATTGATAATACTCAGAAATACAACCCGAATTCCGGAAATGTTGGGACGTTTTTTAAATTTGAATAAAATGAAAACTAAAAGAATTTCAATTCACATGAGCCAATGTTTTATTCACAATAGAACATAGATAACATAACAAATGTTTAAACTGAGAAATGTTTACAATTTTATGCACAAAATGAGCTCAATTCAAATTTGATGCCTGCTACAGGTCTCAAAATAGTTGGGACGGGGGCATGTTTACCATGGTGTAGCATCTCCTCTTCTTTTCAAAACAGTTTGAAGATGTCTGGCCATTGAGGTTATGAGTTTCTGGAGTTTTGGGGTTGGAGTTTGGTCTCATTCTTGCCTGATATAGGTTTCCAGATGCTGATGAGTTTGTGGTCATCTTTGACCTATTTTTCGTTTAATGATGTGCCAAATGCTCTCTATAGGTGAAAGATCTGGACTGCAGGCAGGCCAGTTCAGCACCCGGACTTTTCTACTACGAAGCCATGCTGTTGTAATAGCTGCAGTATGTGGTTTTTCATTGTCCTGCTGAAATAGACATCGTCTGGAGGGGAGCATATGTTGCTCTAAAACCTTATATACCTTTCAGTATTCATATTGCCTTCCAAAACATGCAAGCTGCCCATACCGTATGCACTTATGCACCCCCATACCATCAGAGATGCTGGCTTTTGAACTGAATGCTGATAACACGCTGGATGGTGTCCCTCCTCTTTAGCCCGGAGGACACGGCGTCCGTGATTTCCAACAAGAATGTCAAATTTGGACTCATCTGACCATAGAACACTTTTCCACTTTGAAACAGTCCATTTTAAATGAGCCTTGGCCCACAGGACACGACAGCGCTTCTGGACAATGTTCACATATGTCTTCCTTTTTGCATGATAGAGCTTTAGTTGGCATCTGCAGATGGCACGGCAGATTGTGTTTACCGACAGTGGTTTCTGGAAGTATTCCTAGGCCCATTTAGTAATGTCAACGACAGAATCATGCCGATGAGTGATTCGGTGTCATCTGAGGGCCCGAAGACCACGCGCATCCAACAAAGGTCTTCGGCCTTGTCCCTTACGCACAGAGATTTCTCCAGTTTCTCTGAATCTTTTGATGATGTTATGCACTGTAGATGATGAGATTTGCAAAGCCTTTGCAATTTGATGTCGAGGAACGAAGTATTCCACAATCGTTTTACACACTCTTTCACAGATTGGAGAGACTCTGCCTCTCTAAGACATCCCTTTTATAGCTAATCATGCTACAGACCTGATGTCAATTAACTTAATTAGTTGCTAGATTTTCTTCCAGCTGAATCTTTTTAAAATTTCTTGCCTTTTCAGCCCTTTGTTGCCCTCATGCCAACTTTTTTGAGACCCGTAGCAGGCATCAAATTTGAAATGAGCTCATTTAGTGGATAAAAGTGTAAAATTTCTCAGTTTAAACATTTGTTATGTTCTATTGTAAATAAAATATTGGCTCATGTGATTTGAAAGTATTTTCATTTTCATTTCATTCAAATTTAAAAAACCGTCCCAACATTTCCAGAATTCGGATTGTATATCTTGAGGAGCAAATGTTTTCTGACGGATCATGTGACACTGAAGACTGGAGCAATGATGCTGAAAATTCAGCTTTGATCACAGCAATCAGTTACAGTTTAACAGATAGATATTCACATAGAAAACAGCTGTTTTATATTGTAATACTATTTCACATTTTTACAGTTTTTTACTGTATTTTTTGGGCAAATAAATGCAGGGTCAGTGAGCAGGAGAGACTTATTTTAAAATGATAAAAAATCTCACCAACCCCAAACTGGATGCATTTGATGCTTTTTACCAACAATACAACTTGATTATCTAAGATTATTATTTTACAAATAATTCTGACCAATAACGCATGATTAACCTTTATTATAGGATTTGTGTCTGTAGTGATTATAATCAACTTTATATAATGCTGAAGTTTATCATATGTCCTCATTGGGACAGCGTTCACTAAATGTGTTGTTTGGCTGTACGTAACCTTGTTTTGGTCTAGTTTTGAGACTAGTTCTGTAGTGTTTATTGATTTGCCAGCATGGTTATGTAGCTACAGGAGGAATGTGATTTAATAAAACATCTCTCCCCTCATTCTCATGAACAATTAATTCACATGAACTAGTCGAAGAAATAAGATATGTGAACACACACATTCACTGGCAGCAGGAAGTAGAATGTCATCACACACACACACACACACACACACAAATGTGGTTTACCTGCATAAATATAAAAATGCTTTTAAATGAAATTTGAAACGTAAGAAGAGAACTTGGGTATCTATCTATCTATCTATCTATTTATCTGTCTGTCTGTCTTTCTGTCTGTCTGTCTGTCTGTCTGTCTGACTGACTGTCTGTCTGTCTGTCTGTCTGTCTGACTGACTGTCTGTCTGTCATGTGAGTGAGACAGTCAGAATGAGACCGACAGGACTGTCTTCCTGTTTCTCAGTGCTGTGGTCTTAATGCTGCATGTTTAATTAGCAGAGGGAGTGTTAGAAAAAGTGGGCAGACAGTGTGTGTGTTTGTGTGTGTGTGTGTGTGTCTGAAGTCTCCATTAGTGAGCAGTCAGACCTGTTGTCTCCTACGCTGCTGCTAATGGAGGCTCTGCTGACAGGAAAGGTGGTTTCCTTTCATGCAAACGGGCGTCACCAGCCTGCATGTGTATCTGTAATGGGAGTGCGTGCGTGTGCGCGTGCGTGCGTGCGTGGGTGGGTGTGTGTGTTTTTGCGCACATGTGGAGATACGCAGGACTGGGCCATTTATCAATTTATGAATTACATTTATTTTAAATGTGATTAAATAAGTTTTAAAGTGCTTTATTGGCATGATTTGTTTCATTCACAATTGGCTCAGCATCAACTCTGGCTAAGCATCAGCAACAAAAATAATATAGTGAATGAAGAAAAAGCTGCTAGTGTTGATAAAATAATTATAGCTTGATTTGATGTTGTTTGCCTGTACAAATGTTCCTGGGATGTTGCTATGCAGTTACTGAAGTGTTTTAAGTGGATTTTAGCATGTTGCTATGCAGTTGCTATGGTGTCCTGAGTGTTTAAGTAGTTGCTAGGTTGTTCTAAGTGTTTTAGGTTGTTGCTATGCAGTTGCTATGGCTTTCTGAGTATTTTTAGGCTGTTTCTATTCAGTTACTAGGGTGTTCTGAGTGTTTAGGTAGTTCCTATGCAGTTGCTAGAGTGTCCTGAGTGTTTAGGCTGTTGATATGCAGTTGCTATGGTGTCTTGAGTGTTTAGGCTATTGCTATGCGGTTGCTATGGATTTCTGAGTATTTTTAGGCTGTTGCTATGCAGTTGCCAGGGTCTTCTGAGTGTTTAGGCTAGTGCTATGGAGTTGCGGGGGCATTCAGAGTGTTAAGTGTTTTTAGGTTTTTGTTATGCAGTTACTAGGGTGTTTTTAGGTTGTTGCTATGCAGTTGCTAGGGTGTTCTGGGTGTTTTATGCTGTTGTTATGCAGTTGCCAGGGTCTTTTGAGTGTTTAGGCTGTTGCTATGCAATTGCTATTATGTTCTGATTGTTTAGGCTGTTGCTATGCATTTGTTAGGGTGTTCTGGGTGTTAAGGTAGTTGCTATGCATTTGCTAGGGTGTTCTAAGTGTTTTTAGGTTGTTGCTATGCAGTTACTATGGTTTTCTGGGTGTTTTAGGTAGTTGCTATGCAGTTGCTAAGGTGTTCTGGGTGTTTTTATGCTGTTGCTATGTAGCTGCCATGGTCTTCTGAGTGTTTAGGCTGTTGATATGCAGTTGCTAGGATGTTCTGAGTGTTTAGGCTGTTGCTATGCAGTTACTAATGTGTTGTGGGTGGTTGCTATGTGTTTTCTTCCTGTCTGGTCTTGTGTACAAAAAAATCAAATAATAATGCACTACTTGTACTATATTTATATGCCAGAAATAGTGAAAGTAGCATTTATTTGTGTGATTCCAAATCCAGCCAATATTTCCTCGTAAGGCAGTGAGCTGGGCAGCTCTGTTTGGGATCCTGAGGGGGAGATGGTCTTCAGAAAAGCATACAGGGATCAAGTGCTGCTGTCATTTCCCATCAGATCAGTGTGTGTGTGTGTGTGTGTGTGTGTGTGTGTGTGTGTGTGTGTGTGTGTGAGTGAGTGAGTGAGAGAGAGAGAGAGAGAGAGAGACTTTTGAGCTACAGCTGCTATCAGTCACATCACATTTCTGTGCTCCAGTAGCCATGGGCGCACATGTCCTTGAGTGCACCCTGTCTCACACACACACACACATGCACACACACACATAGATACACACACACTGGGTCTGTCTGTCTCCTCTGAGCTGTCTCTGGTCCTCCTTGACCCGGTGTAAGGTTGAGTCCATTTACTGTATGTCACCGTCAGTCAGCGTCTTGGCTTAAAAATGGACCAGTCCGAACATGAGCTGTGAGTATAGCAGATCAATATGCCACACACACACACACACACACACACACAGAGATGAAAGATATTATTAACACATCTTTAAACCTGTGAACCGCAGACAGCCTCGAGGGTGTCTATGTACGGAAACAGAACAAGTGTTTCTTTTGAGAGACTGAAAAATATACAAACGTCCCAAAACACGCTGGAGCTCTGTTCCAGAACCCTATCACTCTAAAAAAAAAAAAAAAAAAAGGTGCTATATAGCACTAAAAGTGGTTCTTTGGCTCGTAATCATGGGGGAACCACTTTTGGTGCTATATAGCACCAAATCTTGGTGCTTCAGTGGTTCTTCACCGGTTCTTTGGCATGACTGAGGGGCTATATAGCACCGCTACCATATACAGAACCTGTTAAGCTCCTATATGGTTCTTCAGCGGTTCTTCAATGGTTCTTTGGGGTGATTAAGGTGCTATATAGCACCACTGCCGTACAAAGAACCTGTTAAGCCCCTTTAAAGGTACGAGCCAAAGAACCACTGTTGGTGCTGTTTAGCACCATTTTTGTTGAGAAATACAGTGCTATATGGCACCTCTTATGGTTCTACATAGCACCATTTGACAAAGGTGCTGTATAGCACCTTTAAAGATTTGGTGCTATATAGCACCAAAAGTGGTTCCCCTACGATTACAAGCCAAGAACCACTTTTAGTGCTATATAGCACCATTTTTTTAGAGTGACCTACCTAGACCGCATCATAGAGCATCACAGCCTTGTGCAAATATAGATATTGCTTAAAAAATTCACTAAACATAACCCTAATGAAAAATTTATCTATCTATCTATCTATCTATCTATCTATCTATATATCTATCAGTCATTCAGTCATTCAGTCTGTCATTCTATCTGTCTATCATCTGTGTGAAGAGCACTATTTGTGTAACACACAGAGTTGTTGCCTATGTAGAATGTTAAAAATCACTAATGAGGTTCATTTCAATTAGATGTTGCCTGTATAGGCAGCAGACAGCTGTGCGGTTCACTAGGTTTGGAGCCTTTCTCTCGCGTGCGTGCGTGTGTGTGTGTGTGCGTACACTGCTGACCCTCCTCTAATGGCTCTGATGATAGATCAGTTGTGTGCTGATGATAATTAATTCTCTCGGTGTGTTTTCAGGATGGGTCGGCGCTGATGCACTGTCAGTCAGATGGTTCTCAGGAGAGTCTTTTGTTTTGAATAGGGGGAAAATCTGAGCCGCCGAGAAGAGATTCCCAGCCCGATCAATTCCCTCTAACTACACTATTGATTAGCTGCAGTAACATTTTTCATTTATTAATTATGAGGAATATGTACTTGGAAGTGTCTCTCTGTCTCTCCTGATAGGGTCATCAGCTATGAGCTGATATCATTTGGTGCTTGTATGAATGTGCTATAGACATATTGTCATCATTAAGGACACACTGACACGTCTTTGTCTCTGAAATATGACTCTGCATCTTCCATAGGGTGAAGTCAGCTAAAATGGGCCACGTTTTAATGACTTATAATACCCTAAAATAAGCTATGCATGAGATCTAAATATATTTTTATAAATTAGCATGGGTCTCTTAAATATATAAATATTTTTAAATGTGAAAAAGTATACTTGTTTTAAAATTATGAGAGTTAGAGTATCAGCAGGTACCTTCTTGAGCCACAGCACAACATTCAGGTAAAATGGGCCAGGTAATTTCAGCTGAAATCATTTTATTTTTAACAGTAAATTGACACTATTGTCTTTAGTGTGTCATACCAACAACACCATAAATGTATTTCATTAAATAGAAAGTTGAAGGAATGTTTCATTAAACAATGCAATTAAAAATAAACTGATCATGTTATATAGGTGTGTGTTTCTGTGCATTGGTGTCTTTTGTGTGCATGTACTGTATGTGTGTATGCTTGTCAAATATTTGTCAAACGTTTTGTTAAAGATTAGGACATCTTTGACAAAAAAACAAAAAAACAAAAACACTTTAACATTTCCTGTATACTGTCGGTCTTTACATTGCACCTAGTAAGGCCAGTTAGATCTTTTGCTGCATTCCCTTCAAAGGTAGTCTTTGCAGATATAATTTATATATATTTTATATATATTTTAAAAGACTGTTAAGATTTTGTATGGATACATATCTAGGCCTATAAACCTCTTTTCACCCTCAATTTCTATGTAAAAGTGTGTGTGTATGCAGCCCATTTTAGCTTAACCTGCCATTTCTACCTAAAATGACCTTTTTCACAAAAATCGAAGTTTCTTTTTTAAATTAAACTTTTTTATTTGAAAGAGCATGTCAAAACATTGTTCATAAACATTTGCTTTGTTGGTAAGCTTACTTATAATTGCTTTAGTACCCTTATTAGTGATGAATGAAATTTACTATGTCAGGCTTACCTTACAATTTCTCTGATAAGCTTCATATAACACTCTGCCCTGCCCGCCTTAAAAAAAACTCAGACCAGTCTAAATTATTGTTACATGTCAACAAGTGTTGAAGCAACAATGCAAGATCAGTTATTGTGATTGTGTGTAAAAATTTAAAGTGATATGACGCTACAACCTTATTTGGCCCATTTTACCTGATAGCCCATTTTAGCTGACATCACCCAACTTCTCTTTCTGACAGGGAGGTTTTATTTTTAGGTTTAAAATGATTAAACTCTGGCTTTAATGGTGTTTCAATGCTAGTACGTATAATACAACGTCATTTACACCTAAAAATGTCCTAACGTCATTGAATTAGATGACAAAATATGAAGCCACATGTCATTTATTTTAAATAAACATGCACAAATACACCTTTACTGCTAAAAATATTGACAAAAAGTTCATGCATCTAATAAAAATCACAACACATTTAAGTATTTAATTAATACTGTGATCTTTTTAGGAAGTGTCCAAATACATACTTCCATGGAAATTACATCTTATATTTGGGTCTTAAACACACTCATATGTGATGTGGAGCATCTGTTTATGTGCTTAAAGATGCTGATATTGATTGTGTTAATTATGGCTTGGCTTTCATCTCCTCATGACGGATACGGCTGTGTTCATGAGTGTGAAGATCACACATGTGTCATTCCCGAGGAAGATACACTCCCTCCAACCGCAGAATGATGCCTCGCCTTCGGCCAACAGATCTTGCACTTGAAAGATATAAAACCGCACCAAGGTATTTCAGTGTTGCACATTAAAACACCCACACACTCATCATATAGATTCTTGAAAATATAGCTTCTTCATTGGTCTTTTTTGCACAAGTTCTTATTTTTTATGCAGTTTACTGAGAAAAAAGGCTCCCTAACTAGACAGCATTATACAGGTAAGATGCACCCCAGAATCAAGGATTGTTTGAAAAGAAAGCAGCAATATTTTGAGACACCTCATTTTGGCCAAGGTATTAATATTTTTATGTAATTATTAATATTATATAATCATTTTATTAATTAGAATTAGTTATCAGTTTTTAAAATATAACATTTTAATTTTAATATAACATTAATATTTTTATTTATTTAGTTTTTATTTATAATTTATTTTTTAAGCATAAATCAGTGTTTTATGTTTATATCCAGAAAAGACCATTGAGGTAAGAAAAAAAGCATGCTATTGTTCAAAAGTTTGGGGTCAGTGACAATTTATTTTTTTTAAGAAAGGATGCAATAAATTATCAACTTTTTTTTCTTTTTTTCTGAAAAAACTTAGTTTTCACAAAAATATTGTGTAGCATTACTGTTTTTAACACTGATTATCAGAAATGTTTCTTGAGTAGCAAATCAGCATATTAGAATGATTTCTGAAGGATCATGTGATGCTGAAAGTAATGATGCTGAAAATTCAGCTGCACATCACAGGAAATAAATTACATTTTTACAGACATTCACATGGAAAACAGCTATTTTAAATTGCAATAGTATTTCATAATTTACTGTACTTTTGAGCAGAAGATTTCTTTAAAAAAAATTATATATGTCATTGGGAAAAGACAAAAATACTAATTTTTGTCAGAAAAAGTCACTGGTTTCTAAAAAGCTACGTTATTATGAAAACAGCCACTGTCACTGTCACATACAGTAGTTAAGTTAGTAGCATGACTACTTTTAGTTAGTTACTCCCCATCACCGGCGGCCAGAGCCAGATAAAGAGAGCGAGACGGCAGAGGCCAGCGATATAACCTTGCCAGAAAGTGTTAGGCCTCTAAAAATATCCCTGATTACTGGTGCAGCCCTGCAGCTCCAGAGACCCAATGAAAGTATTGATGAGTGAATCCCAGCCTAAGAGAACATGGAAACAAGCACTGGCCAGCGGCCATAGTAAATCTATTGATCCGGAGCTCGGTCTATCTCTCTATGACAGCCTATTCCCACCTCACACACACACCCATTACTGTATCGGCCGCTCGTGTGTGTGAGAGAGATTTCTCTCGCTCCCTTTCCCCATCCGTCCATTTCCTACGAGGGCATTTGGATGTTTTGTGTCCTGGTTTGTAGCTTTGTTTCTATCAGGACTTGACTGTTTGGTGTACTGTGTGCTACTTTTATTTACTTATTTATTTAAAATAGAAAATAATTTTAATGGTTAGTTTTCAATGTCATAACTTTTTTCTACAATAGATTCTAGTCTGGTTTGGAGCCTGTTTATGTCAGGCTATGACTGTGTGTTTATATTCATTAAAGAATTACTAGTGTCCTGTATGCTGCATACTGTGTTGCATGTACTAATGTCTATATATTTAATGAAAATGTATGCAATATCCAACAGTATACATTTCTAACATTACAGTACTGTTTTGTTGTCATATGACTTAACTATGTTGCAGTTGCCCTGGTTCCAAAATATATAGCAACTGCAAAATATATGTAGCAATCAGAATTTTTATGCTTTAAATATTAAATGTTTTCTGGTTTTATATACATACAGTACATATATTTATATATACATACAGTACATATATTTATATATACACTGAACAAAATTATAAACGCAACACTTTTGTTTTTGCCCCCATTTTTCATGAGCTGAACTCAAAGATCTAAGACTTTTTCTATGTACACAAAAGGCCTATTTTATTTTTCTATTTCGAAAATCAGTCAATATCTGTTGCAACACTTCTCACAGAGTTGATTAGGTTGTTGATTGTGGCCTGTGGAATGTTGGTCCACTCCTCTTCAATGGCTGTGTGAAGTTGCTGGATATTGGCAGGAACTGGAACACGCTGTCGTATACACCGATCCAGAGCATCCCAAACATGCTCAATGGGTGACATGTCCGGTGAGTATGCTGGCCATGCAAGAACTGGGATGTTTTCAGCTTCCAGGAATTGTGTACAGATCCTTGCAACATGGGGCCGTGCATTATCATGCTGCAACATGAGGTGATGGTCGTGGATGAATGGCACAACAATGGGCCTCAGGATCTCGTCACGGTATCTCTGTGCATTCAAAATGCCATCAATAAAATGCACCTGTGTTTGTTGTCCATAACATACGCCTGCCCATACCATAACCCCACCGCCACCATGGGCCACTCGATCCACAACGTTGACATCAGCAAACCGCTCACCCACACGACGCCATACACGCTGTCTGCCATCTGCCCTGTACAGTGAAAACTGGGATTCATCCATGAAGAGAACACCTCTCCAAAGTGCCAGACGCCATCGAATGTGAGCATTTGCCCACTCAAGTCGGTTACGACGAAGAACTGCAGTCAGGTCGAGACTCCGATGAGGATGACGACCATGCAGATGAGCTTCCCTGAGACTGTTTCTGACAGTTTGTGCAGAAATTCTTTGGTTATGCAAACCGATTGTTGCAGCAGCTGTCCGGGTGGCTGGTCTCAGACGATCTTGGAGGTGAAGATGCTGGATGTGGAGGTCCTGGGCTGGTGTGGTTACACGTGGTCTGCAGTTCTAAGGCCGGTTGGATGTACTGCCAAATTCTCTGAAATGCCTTTGGAGACGGCTTATGGTAGAGAAATGAACATTCAATTCACAGGCAACAGCTATGGTGGACATTCCTGCAGTCAGGATGCCAATTGCACGCTCCCTCAAAATTGTGACATCTGTGGCATTGTGCTGTGTGATAAAACTGCACATTTTAGAGTGGCCTTTTATTGTGGCCAGCCTAAGGCACACCTGTGCAGTAATCATGCTGTCTAATCAGCATCTTGATATGGCACACCTGTGAGGTGGATGGATTATCTCGGCAAAGGAGAAGTGCTCACTAACACAGATTTAGACAGATTTGTGAACAATATTTGAGAGAAATAGGCCTTTTGTGTACATAGAAAAAGTCTAAGATCTTTGAGTTCAGCTCATGAAAAATGGGGGCAAAAACAAAAGTGTTGTGTTTATAATTTTGTTCAGTGTATATATATATATATATATATATATATATATATATATATATATATATATATATATACACACACACACACACACACACACACATTATTTTAATATTACTATATAATTTTAATAATGTAATATTAATGTAAAGCTCTGATTATGAAGAATGTATCAATCAATATGTGGCAATCAAAGCATTATATTAATATTAAAATATTTTTGCTTTAAAAATTTAAATGTGTATTCAGTGTTTTATATAGCCAATTATTTGATATATAATACATTTACTATATATATATATATATATATATATATATATATATATATATATTCAAACTAAATGAATCACTAAAATGATTCATACTGTCCAGTGCTTCATATTAGAGGTTTTCAGCGAGCTTATTTGATTATTACCTCAGTTTACTGTAGTATTTCATTCCCAACACACTTTTACAACAATGAGAGAGAAAGAAATAGACAAACTGTCCTTGAAACACTTTAAGCAAACAACATTCACAGTAAAAACTCTCCAGCTGAAGCCTTTGAACGTAAACTCTCCTGGATTTATTACATCTCAAAAATTACCGATCAAATAACTCCAAAAGTTATTGATCGATCAGCACGTGATCTGTGATCAACAGCCAGAGAAATGCCACGCGGAGCAGAAGGGATTATGGGTCCTGCGGTCATGATGCTCTACAGCTGACTGAGGCATGATGGGAAAGAATAACACCCACCCACACACACACACACACATCTGAGCACTATTGATTATCTCCCAGGCTGATTCACACACACACACACACTGCACCGTCACAGTATGGTGACTCAAGTTCTTTTCCATTGTTTCTAAATGTAAAACAAAAATAATTCTGCTCAGTAAACAGCAGCACTGCATTTCTCTCTTGCAAGGTTTCATTTGTTTTACAGTATTTCAGCAATCAAGTTGTGTATCCCATCTTTTCTGTCAGTTGTTTAGAATCAAAATGTTTGAACTGATTCTTTGCAGCTGAGATTCTTTGAACAACAGACTTTATATGAAGTAGAATGTTTTGTAACATTATAAATGACTTTTTTTGTAACATTATGACTTTATGCTGTTTTCTAACATTATAAATGACAAATTAAAAAGCCTTTATTATTTCATGGCTTAAACATTAAAAACAAGTCAGATGACCGCACACCTACGCGTTGCAGCTAATAATAACGATACACGACAAATGAGGTATTGCAATTAATAAATGATCTAATCAAATGTGGTAATTGCAATCATTGTGACAATATGGTTAAGACAAGTATGTTCATGAATATAACATCAGGTTGTGAGTTTAAGATTAGATCATTTATTAATTGCAATACCTCATTTGTCGTGTATCGTTTGGAGTGTCCTTGTGGTTGCTCTTACAGGGATGACTAAAAGGAAATTAAAGACCAGATTAGCAGAACATAAAAATGCCATTCGTGTTTGTAATCCTCTGTACCCTATGGCTGTACATTATAGAGATAAAAATCACGGCAGTCCTAGTACATTGAAAATAGTTGGTAGAGAACACATTCCTAAGTCAATAAGAGGAGGAGATAGGGTAAAAAAGTTACAACAGAGAGAGTCGTTTTGGATCTATACATTGAGAGCAAATCAGTTTCCTGGTTTGAATGGGGAATTAGATTTTTCTAGATATATAATTAGATATATATATATATATATATATATATATATATATATATACATATTAGATAGGGAATTAGATATATATATATATATATTTTTTTTTTTTTCTTTTTGAATTGGATGACTTTAATTCATGATTTATGTATTTTGTAATATGTTGTGGAAGCATCTTTTCCTTTCTTCTTTCTCGATGTGGTGATTTGTGCAGTCATGTGACTGTCATGTGATCAGTTGATTGTTGTAAAAGAGACCCTGAGTGTGTCTGTTTTCCACACCCTGATGAAGGCGTATTAGCCGCAACACGTAGGTGTGCGATCATCTGTGACTTGTTTTTTTAATGTTTAAGCCATGAAATAAGGCTTTTTAATATAAATTCTCGTGTGTCTTGGCTTTGCAACAAAGATTTATAGACAAGTTTTCCCTTGTCCAAAGAGCACCGAGATTTAGAGTTTTGCATCCCAGTAGCCCTCTTTTTTGCATTTTTGTGACTGATTATAAATGACACCTTTTTTGTTTTGTAGCATTAAAAATTACATTTTTTCAGTAATGCATCTTTACTGAATATAAGTATTAGGTATTTTATTTAAAAAATTACAAATTATTCTGCTCACAAGCAAGTTTTTAAATATTTACAATATGTCAACAATCAAGTTGAGTTTCCTGTATCTTCTGTTATCCGTTTAGAATCTGTTTGATTCCTTAACGAATCACTCTTTTGAAGTGATTCTTTCCAGTGAATTGGTCAAACTGATTCTTTGAACAGCAGCATTTATTTGAAATAGGATCTTTTGTAACATTATAAATGACTGAAAATATCAACTTCAGCTGTTTAGAATCAGAACTATGTTTATTCCTGAACAAATCATTCTTTTGAAGTGGTTCTTTGCAATGAATGATTAGAAAGGGAGTTTGAATTGCTTTACAGTTTTTGTTTATGTCTGTCTGTTTATTTTATGTTAGGTTGGCCTTTTTCTTTCTTTCTGCTGCTTGGCCTTGTTGGTAATATTTTATTGTAATATATTATTTTAGTATAATTAATATACTATTATAGTTTTAGTTCATATTTTGAATTAGATTTTATTTTTCTAATTTCTGTCTTCATTTTAATATTAAAGTTTTTGTTGTGTTTTTGTCATTTTTTATCAGTTACTTTTAATATGTCTACATAGTTTTTATTCAATTTTAATTTTTAGTTTTGCTTTTAGTTTGCCGTTTTTTATATATTTAATTTTATTTCAGTTTTATAGTTAATGATAATAACCCTGTTCCACCCAGAAACCCTGCTGATCATGTGTGAGTTTCCTCAGTGTGATTCATCTGAAGTTTCTGAATGTTGTTTTCAGCGTCTCACACTCGTGACTCACCGTTTCCCTCGACAAGACAGAAATTACCCTCAAACTGATTCTACGATCAATAACAACATGCCCACCAATCAAGAGAGCCGACCCGGGGTTAAGAACCAATCAGCAGCTCACACTCCTCCTGCTTCAAGAGTCTGAGCAAACACAAACAAGCAAGACGTTTACAGGTCAGAGGAGAGACTTTATACCGCTTTATACAGACACACAAACCAGACATTATTCCTAGAGATTCGGTGAAGCCGTAAATAGATTTGAAATAAATATGATTCTGATATTTATTCTTTATGATTTTATTTACTTATTTATTGCAAATATATATGCTATAAATTAGATTTAAAAATAGATATATGGCAGAACAAAGGAAAATAGATCAGAAACGAATAATAGCTAAAATCTGTCAGGCAGTGAAGCCTATATATAAATATCCACTGGAGAATGACTGCTTATGCTATTAATAACATTGATGCAATGGTGTGATTTACAGCAGTGAGAATGAGGCCGTAAACACAAGATCCCACCGTCAGAAATGAAAGTGAATGTCTCTAACTGCCCTTGTGCAAAAGGTCACGCTTGTGAGACGGGCCTTTAGAATGCGGCTGTCAATCATAGCTGTTGCTACTGGAGACAGAAGAGAGAAATAGATCTAGAAAACAGAAGAAAGGCACACTAGAGTGAGTCCAGTTTGGACGGTGCTTGTTTTTCCACTGCATTTAAAGCAGTAAGTCTCCTTTACCAAAATAAAATCACCTACACATGGCCTCAAAAGAAGCACACAATTATATATGCTTTTTTTATTTTTAATTTTTTTTTTTTTTAACTGGATGAATGTAACTAGTTTTATTATTTCAGATTTAAAGCCTCTAGTCTATGATTTTTTTGTTGTTGTTAAAATTGAGAAATGTCAAATTATGGACAGGTTTTTTTTTGTTGTTGTTTTTTTTGGTTGTTTCATGCTTTTGTCATCAAAGTTTAAATTATGATGTTTAAATTAATTCATAATTATGGCATAAAACACTGAAGTTATGAAATAATGCATGATTGTATCGTGATTGTAATTTATGACATAATCATGCCGTTTTAAACAAAAAAAAATTGCATAGAATTGGATAGTTGTAATTATCTTATCAGTTTTATAATTTCACATTTAAAGGCACTAATCTATGAATTTTGGTTGTTGTCATTGTCTTGTTTTTTTGTTTTGTTTTTTTTGTCAGATATCACGGTTGTGTCATGATTTTGTTGTCAAAGTTGAAATTACAAAATAAAAACATAATGAAATAAAAAGTCATGATTACAAGATGAGACGTCATAATTATGGCATAAGAAGGATTATATATATATATATATATATATATATATATATATATTAGCCTATGTTTTTTAAACTAAAAATTGCATTGTCATATATATATATATATATATATATATATATATATATATATATATAAAATTTTATTTTTTATTTTTTAAATTGTATTAAACACAATTTGGAGCTGTTACTGATAGTTTTATCATTTCACATTTACATGTGCCAGTCTAAGATATTTTTTGGTGTTGTTCAAAAGAAAAAATGCCAAAATTGAATGAAAATAAAATAAATGAAAATTAAATGAAATATAAAAAGCAACTTACTTTATTTAAGCTAGTCATCATAGCAGCTTTTATCATTTTCATTTAGTTTAACTTGGGATGTACTAAAAACGAAAATACAAATTAATAAAAACTGTAGCCTAATAGACATATTTAAAAAAAAAAATAACAAAATCAAAATTACTAAAACTTCAATTTAATATAAAAAAAATCAAAAATAAAATCTAATAAAAAAACAGAAAACAAAACAAAAAACACTATAATAGTATCTCAGTGCTGCCAGAATAACACTGAAGCAGATTTGCTCAGGCCTCTCTCTGTTTCTGAGCAGCAATAGAGTCTCTGTTTGACTTTATCTCAGTTTTTTCCTGTAAAGAATAACGAGTTTCCTTTATGTCCACTTCATTTCTCTGTGTATCAGAGGTCTGATGGTCTTTACCTCATTTTCCTCCTAAGCAGGGGCGATTCTAGGATTTTCATTTTGGGGGGCTCAATATATATATATATATATATATATATATATATATATATATATATATCACACACACCTGTTTACTGTACAAACACAAAATTTTACTGTTTGCACTTCTAGTACAACCCTCTTTCCTTAGCTCAAGTATGCACACCTCTTTAATTGCCACATGTACTAGAATATGTATTACACTGAATGTTAAATTTTCAAATGAAAATGGCAACATGATCATTTTATAAAGTATCCCTTCATATGTGCTTCATATTCACTGGAGGAAACTTTAGGCTACTGTAGATTGGGAACCGATTGCTCCCCCATGATATTTTATAAACTGTATTTATGACAAAGAGCTAAGCAGATGCAGATATTATAACAATATCGATAAACACACCTTGTCCTCTGTTTCTCGGTCTGCGGATTGAAGAGCGCGCTGAAAGACAGGAGCCGATCAAAGTCTGCCGCCGTTTTCATATGAAATTTAAAGGGGACTGAGGCGATCACGAATTCATAGTTTGTGGAGCTAATCGCAAAATTTAGGGGGGCTGAGTATTCCTATAGCCCCCCTAAAAATGGCCTAGCGACGCCCATGCTCCTAAGTGAATTCACCTTATTAGCGGCCAATCTCAGGAAATATGATTTGCTCTCTTGCACACGCTGCGATATTTCAGACCGGTTCGGGCAGGTGGCTGTCAGACAGCGAAACTCGGAGATAGTTTGCCGTAAAATATGGGCCTCTTCCCCGAGGACCCCAAACAAGGCTGGCACGCGCGGGCCGACCGGAGCAGCGAGGGGTTAATGAAACACTGCTCCTTCTCTAATTGAAAAAAGAGAGCGAGGTGGCCGCGCTCATGTTATTGCCGGTAATAAGTGGCTCTCCGAGATGAACGGTTCACCTGTGTGGAGGTTAATGAAGATCCACACGTGCTGCGCTCGGTCTGGACATGAGGGTTAACTATTTCCCCCGCTACCTCTGCCCTGAACCCCACCCCGTGAGATGAGGAGCGGCCTGTTCATCTCGGGAAGGACGGGACAGGACAAGATAAGGATGGACGTACTGGACTCCGGGTGACCACCGGATTCTGGAACCGTGAGACTGTTAATGTCTCATGTTGTTATATTAACAATTAATGTCTCATGTTGTTATATGTTAAAACGGATAGTTCCGGTCCTTGATTCTGATTGGTTGAGCCAAGTTCAAAGCTGTTTTAAATTACTCTACAAACCTACACCTTTGTTTACATTTGTGTGTTGCTCGGCAACCACTTTGTTGGAACCACAACCGTTTCTGAGGAACTACATTGTTTGGCGGAAGAATAATGTTTTTATTAATATCATTACACTTTATATGCTCTGTTTCATTTTGTGAAATCTTACTACGTATATGGAATAACTGTTTTACAAAAGCAATAAGCCCCGTGAAGCTGTGGTTTACAGTGAATTTATAACAGCTCTAAGGGGGTTTTAGGCACTCAGCTTCACATCGCATCGCATTATAAATTCACTGTAAACCACGGCTTCTTCGGGTTTATTGCTTTCTTAACATCTAAAATGAGTAATCATGTTTCTGAAACATTTACATTATTGTAAACTGTTTTTGGTTTTATTTTATTTTTTGGTCCAAACCTGGTTCATTTGAATGGTTTAAATGAACAGATTCACTTGAATGAATCGAATAAACGATTCACCAATCAACTCATCACTCAACATTTTTGTTGTAGCAAAACAAAATTTATTTTATTTAATTTTATAAATTAGCATGTTTTTCAGTTACATTATTGTTATTACATAACTGTGAGATTAAATGACAAAACTATGAAATAAAAAGTTATAATTATGACATACATAGCTGAAATGATGACATAAGAAACATATGTCAAAATATGACAAAAAGTCAGTTATAAGAGAAAAAGTCATTGACATAATTCGAAATTGACATAAAAAATCAATTATGAGATTAAATGTCAAAATTATGAGATGAGAAGTCGTAATATTTAAATTCAAATTATGATATAAAAACAACTGGAAAATAAAAAGCTGAAATACTGACAAAAAGTCAGTTATGAGAGAAAACGTCACTGACATACAGTTACAGTTATGAGATACTAAATCATAATTATGAGATTAAATGTCAAAATTATGAGATAAGAAGTCACAATTATGACATAAAAAGTCTAAATTATGACAAAAACACAAGTATGACAAAATTATTATGATAAAAAGATATGACATAAAAAGTCAAAATTATGAGATACTGATTCATAATTATGAGATTAAGTCATAATTATGAACTAAAAAAATCGAAATTATGATGTACATCATAACTATAAGATTAAGTGTCAAAATTATGAGAGAAATCATAATTATGACATGAAAAGTCAAAATTGTGACAAAAACATAAGTATGACAAAATAATGACAAACTCTGAATTATGACATAAAAGAAATTATTACATAAAAAGTCGAAATTATGAGATACTGATTCATAATTATGAGATTAGTCAAAACTATAAATGTCAAAGTTATAAGTTATGAGTTGAAGTTAGGACAAAAATATAAGTATGATTCATAATTATGAGATCAGAAGTCAAAATATGAAATAAAGTCAATTATGATGCAAAATTTTTTAATGTCATGATTACTTTTCATCTCATAATTTCTACGTTTTGTCATAATTTCGACATAATTATGACTTTCGTAGTATCTTATAATTTTGATAATTAGGATTTATCAAAACATGATTTTTCCCCTCATGTGGCAGAAATTGACTTCTATAGAAATACTTTTTTTTTTCTCTTGGGATTTCAGCCATTCCTCATTCAGGTAGACAGAGCTGTACTTTCTCGACTGTCAGCTACAGAGAAAATAGTTTTACCAAGATGACCAAAGAGTGAACTGACTTTTGCTTTAACAACTTTATATGATGAGTAGCTTGTATTTTGCTTCAGTTCAGTTTGTATGGACAGTACAGAGACAGATGTTCAGTACAGATTTCTTCCACTGATTGGTCCTTATTGTGGTCAGTTGCCAATTTCTGATAACTGTGTGCCAAAAATCTTTCATTTTTTCCCCTTTATCCATTGGCATTGCAGCTGAATGAGATACTTTACAGCCAAACAGATGCTGCAGATCAAGACTTGAGCGACGGCCAAAAGAACAATCATGTTTTTAGCTGAAAAACAAGGAAAACACGGTTATTAATTAATTGCATTGGGATTGCCCAAAATGGAGACACGTTTGGGCGATTACGCCACACTCCCATTTAGTTTTACTCATCTAAAAAGTTGATTTGATGGCGAGAGGAGGGAAAAAAGGTACTAATATCACACCATCCCATCTACTGGCATCATTTATTCATGGGCAGGAATGCACTCGAGACATTAGTAATTACGACGCGTGGGTCGTGCTTTATTTTCTGGCGTATAAAACCACTCCAGAGGAGGGAACACTTCCTCATTAGCCGCTGGCTCTATTTCCTCCGATGGATTCCGCACCCGATCATTTATTCATGCAGAAGCCCTCATCATCTCCTCATCAGCAGGACACACACCTTAAAACACTTCAGGGGGAGCGCAGAGGAGCTGCTGGTGATGAAGATGATGAGGAGGTGACAGAGAGATGGAGGGTGTGAAAACCACTCAGATGGACACCAGGGAAGGCCAGCACTTTAGTCCTGCTGCAGTGACACTACTGAAATGATAATGGAGAGGAGAATAGAGTTTATGAACCGACCTGAGACTGCTGTGTCTTTCTGAAAGGAATAGATCACCAGAAATGAGCATTATATATTCATACGTTCTGTTCAGAACATTCATGCTGTAATTTTTTGTACAGTGAAAGTGAATCCTGACCAGGTCCAGTAGAAGGTATCCAAATTATATATGTGATATTTACATTTATTCAATTAATAGATGCTTTTTTATCTGAAGCAACGTACAACTGAGGAACATCAAAAGAAATAATTGATACATTTTAATTTTGGATAAACAGCTTCTACATGTTTTCCATTAATTTGCCATTATTTGAATAAACTTTATGTGATGGTTTTTGATCAGCTCCAAACTTGACTGGACTGGACTAAAACAAAAGTTTTATTCTGTGGTTGGATTGGTTGTGATGTAAATAAATTTTATTATTATTATTATTATTATTATTATTATTATTATTATTATTATTATTATTATTATAGTTTATATAATGTTTTATAATATAATGTGGAGTATATATATTTTTTATTTATTATTTGTTTATTTTAAAATTCTTTCTGTGAGACTGCATCCAGGATGTGGATTACTCTTTGTCATTTTTTTTATTTTATTTTATTTTAATTATTATTATTATTATTATTATTATTATTATTATTATTATTAGAATTTATATAATGTTTTAAAATATGATGTGTGGTATGTCATTTTTATTTATTGTTTATTTTAAAATT
Source organism: Spinibarbus caldwelli (assembly GCA_039654775.1). Taxonomy (NCBI): domain Eukaryota; kingdom Metazoa; phylum Chordata; class Actinopteri; order Cypriniformes; family Cyprinidae; genus Spinibarbus; species Spinibarbus caldwelli. Next base: position 1,188,850 of record CM077258.1, read on the forward strand.
CATTCTGTGAGACTGCATGCAGAATGTGGGTTATTCTTTTCTTTTCGTTATTATTGTTGTTGTTATTATTATTATTATTATTATAGAAGAAGAAGAAGAAGAAGAAGAAGAAGATAATTTTTACTATTATTATATTATTATATATTTTATTTATTTTATTTATTAATACTAGTGTAGTTTATGTGTTTTATAATATTATTTATTAATTTATTAATTTATTTCCTTCCTTTCTTGTGTATGTTGTGTTATGGCTGCTGTACTTGGAGTCCAAAGCCACTTTCCCTTAGCAGGATGATATAGTATAAAGTCAATAGATGGCGAATGACTTCTGTTGAGGTTTTTAAATCTCTCCGAGACTCGTATCATTATCCACCTGTGTTTCTTGATTTGAGGACAGACAGAGGCACCAGTGCGGTGATGTACAGTACACTATTAAAAGTGTTCGGGGGCTCTGGGCAGATCCTAACACTATCCTGCTGTTCCTCAGAGAGGAGAGAGAAACTAACAGGTTTTTATCTGACCTCATCTGGGATGAGCTTCTCAATTAAACATGAATGGAAGTGTGAAATTCCCCCGGTGTGTCGGAAGCGTGAGTGTTCTGGAAGATGGTTGCTGTTTTTGCCATTGAGTATCACACTTTTTCTATTAAGTGTTTTGTGTATTTGTAGGTTAACGTTCATCCAGACGAATCAACAGAGATGATCAGCTCAACATGTGAACTCTTCCAGATCAGCAGAGGATCAGCTCAACCAGCTCAGCTTTCCTGAATAACAATAAGGAACAGCGCATCACATTTTCATTTCTTTTCTAGATTGATTTTAAATTAACTTTACCAAAAATATGAAATGATTTCATATTAAGTAATAATTTTGAGATTAAATGACAAAATTATGAGATAAGAAGTCATAATGTTATAAAATGTTAAATAATGACAAAAGGTCATTATGTTATAAAAAATAAATCAATTATGAGTTTTAAAGTCTTAATTACAAAAATAAAATACAAATGTGAGATAAAAGGTCAAATATGAAATAAAAAGTCATATTATGACATAAATTCATAATTATGAGATTATATGTCAATTATGAGATAAGAAGCCATAATGAAAAAAAGTTGAAATAATGACAAAAAGTCAAAGTTTTGAGAGAAAGTCATTGTGACATTTAGAAAAGTAAATTATGAGACATTAAGTCATAGTTATGAGAAAGTCAAATTATGAGATAAAAAGACAAAAATATGAAAAATTGTAAGATCCTAATGATCTTAGTGCTCTGTTAGGTTATATTCAATAAGCATATCTGCAATGTATTTAGGTCCTAGGCCATTTAGTGATTTATAAACGATTTAAAGTACTTTAAAATCAATCCTAAATTTAACTGGAAGCCAGTGTAAGGACCTGAGAACTGGTGTGATATGCTCAGATTTTCTGGTTCTTGTCAGAATCCTGGCAGCAGCGTTCTATATTATATGACAATATAATATAGAAGCTGCAGCTGTCTAATGGTCTTCTTTGGAAGGCCAGTGAGGAGACCATTACAATAATCCACCCTGCTTGTGATAAAGGCATGAACAAGTTTCTCCAAGTCTTGATTGGAAACAAAACATCTAATTCTTGCAATGTTTTTGAGATGATAGTATGCTGATTTAGTTACTGCTTTGACATGACTACTGAAACTAAAGTCTGTCTCCAGAATCACACCAAGATTCTTGACTTGATTTTTAGTTGTTTGACCCCTAGAGTCAAGGTATGCATTCACCTTGAGAACTTCATCTTTGTTTCCAAATGCAATGACTTCAGTTTTCTCCATGTTTAACTGAAGAAAGTTCTAGCACATCCAACTGTTAATTTCATCAATGCATTGGCAGAGGGAGTCAATGGGGCTGTAGTCATTTGGAGATAAGGCTAGATAAATCTGGGTGTCATCTGCATAGCTGTGATAGGCAATTTGGTTCTTTCTCATTATTTGACTTAGTGGGAGCATATACAGGCTAAACAAGAGCGGTGCAAGAATTGAGCCTTGTGGGACTTCTCATGTCATGGACATCCACTTAGACTCATGCTCTCCTATAGTCACATAATAACCTCTCCCTTCTAAGTATGACCTGAACCATTCGAGAACCATCCCAGAAAGCCTGACCCAGTTTTCCAGTCTCTCTAGAAGTATGTTATGATCGACAGTGTCAAACGCAGCACTGAGATCTAGTAGTACCAGCACTGATATTTTGCCAGAATCAGAATTAAAGCGAATATCATTTATTATCTTTATGAGTGCTGTCTCTGTGCTGTGATGTGGTCGGAAACCAGATTAAAAATTGTCCAGGTATCCATTTGAGTTTAAGTAGTTGTTCAACTGATTAAAAACTGACTTTTCAATAATCTTGCCTATAAAAGGAAGATTGATATTGGCCTTTAGTTGCTCAATATGGTGTTATCAAGATTGCATTTGCTGTCGGAGAGCATTTCACTGAGAATCTAACTTGGGGGGTTTGTTAGTCTCTCAACAGTGGCAAAAAGAGTGTGAGTGTTGTTTAAGTTACTGTTTATAAGGTTTGAGAAGAAGGTCTGTCTAGCTGTGGCTAGTTCCACATTGAAAGCATGAAGGCTGTCTTTATAGATGCTATAGTGAATTTCAAGTTTCGTCTTCCGCCACATCTGCTCAGCTTTTCTGCATTGTCTTTTCATATTCTGTACTGCTGTTGATTTTCTCCAAGGTGATTTCTGCCTGCCAGTCTTCTTGCTGACTTTCACAGGAGCAATATCACCAATAACATTCTTAACTTTTGAGTTAAAGGAATCAAGGAGAAGATCAGAGTCTGCAGAAATGCTTAAAAAATGTAGCAGAATTTAATAGAAAATTTTAGGGAAAAAAAAGTAAGCATGACGGTCCACCCCTAAAACTAACAATCAGTGGAGCATAAGCAGATCGTACAATTACTAAATGTATTTTACGCAGAGGCATGTTTTGCTTGAATTTATATGCTGTGATTTGTATGAATTTGTATGCTGTAATTCATACAAAATTGTACAATTTATAAAAAAAAAGATAATAAAAATAAGATGTGAATAATGAACACACACACACACACACACACACATATATATATATATATATATATATATATATATATAATAAATTGTATGTACAGGTCTGCTACACAGGACAGACTCAATGATGGCTGAGTAGAACTGTGTGAGCAGCTACTGTGGCAGGTTGAATTTCCTCAGCTGACGAAGTAAATACAACCTTTGTTGGGCCTTTTTAGCAATGGAGTCTATGTGAGTGTTCCACTTCAGGTCCTGAGAGATGATGGTGCCCAGGAACCTGAATGTCTCCACTGCAGTCACAGTGCTGTTCATGATGGTGAGTGGGGGGAGTGCAGAGGGGTTTCTCCTGAAGTCCATGATCACCTCCACAGTTTTGAGCATGTTGAGCTCCAGGTTGTTATACTAAATGTAAATATTTTACATGGTGGCATTTTTTTAATGAATTGTATGAGGTGATTAGTGCAAAACATACAATTTGTAGAAAAAAGTAAGCATGAGAGTCCACCTCCTAACCTATTCATCAGTCATGCATAAGCAGATTGTACAATTACTAGTAAATATTTTACATAGTGGCATTTTTCGTATAAATTTGTATGCTGTGATTTGTATGAAAAAGTATGCATGAAGGTCCACCCTTAAACCTAACTATCAGTGGGGCATGAGCAGATCGTGCAAAAATGTTCTAGTGAGACTCGTACAAATTATCCACCAATTCGGCAAAACATAAAATAGTAGTGAATTGCCATAAGATTGTGTTGGGCTTTCAAATCTGCTTTTGTGTCGTTCCAACTTGGGTTTTATCCTGCAACCTCTTATTTTGCTCTCTAGATTGCTAGATACTAATATACTAACAACCCCCACCAGAATTAATTTGCTGTTGTTCCATTACAAAAGTTTTATTTCTTATCACATCAGGTCAACATACACACATGATTGGCTCATTATCTCATCCTCTATTCAAGCCTGCACTGAAATCTCTGTTTCTCTCATTTGATAATGAGTCTTGAATAAACACATGACTGTTCGGTGCATTTACTCTGCCGTGCCAGAGAGGAGCTCCTGTTAACCTGGATAGTTAATAAGAAACCAGAGACTGAGATTACAAGATCAGAAAAGACGTTTCCTTAAACACGAGTTTATCAGCGTTACTGACACTCACAAATGCAGCATGACTTATTATCTGTAGAGTCTCCGTGCCTGTCTGCTGCTGATACACAGGTTAAATGTATTTTCAAATAAAAAAATGACCCAGCATTCCAGACCTCACTTATCTGATTGCTGTTTTCTTGCTGATGTCAGCCAAAGCAACGGATCCTCTTTGATGGTCTAGAAAGTTTTCATTAGTTGAGCTGATTGCCTGTAATTATCTTTTTATGTCATAATGTTTACATAATTGACTTTTTATCTTTTATTTTGACTTAAATTCTCAAAATTATGACTTAGTATCTCATATTTTCGACTTTTCGTAATAATGACTACATAATGAATATTTTGAGAAAATATTCTCAAAATTATGAATTAGTACCTCATATTTTCAACTTTTCATCATAATGACTTTTTCTCTCATTACTTTTTGTTATTATTTTGACGTTATATCATAATTTCAACTTTTTATATAATAATTATGATTTCTTATTTTATAATTTTGGCATATAATCTTATAATTATGAATTTTTATGTCACAATTTTGACGTGTCATATTTATGACTTTATCTCATAATTTGTCTTTTATTCTTGAAATTATGACTTAAATAATTTACTTTTTAATGTCATAACTTTTTCTCTCATAACTGACTTTTTTATTATGTGGACGTTCATTATGTGGAATTATATCTTAATTATAACTTTTTATTTCATTTATGACTTATCTCATTATTTGACTTTTATTCTCATAATTATGACTTAATGTCTCATAATTTACTTTTTTATTGTTGTGACTTTTCATCTCATAACTTTTGACTTTTTGTCATTATTTCAAATTTTTATATCTTATGACTTTTAATATCATCTTTATGACTTTTTATCTCATAATTTGACTTTCATTCTCATAATTTAATGTCTCATCATTTAATTTTTTAATGTCATGAATTTTTCTCTCATTATTTTGATTTTTTTTATTATATTGACTTTTGATATCATAATTGACTTTTTATTTCATTTGTGACTTTTTTATCTCATAATTTGACTTTTATTCTCGTAATTATGACTTAATGTCTCATAATTTCTCACATAACTTTTAACGTTTTGTCATTATTTAAACTTTTTATATCACAATTATGACTTTTTATTTAATATTTATGACATTTTATCTCATAATTAGAATTTTATTCTCATAATTGTGACTTAATGTCTCAGGGAGTGTGTGAGGAGAAATTTCTCTGGGAGGAATAGTCTCTTTGATTTGAAAATGTCGACAGGGAATTTCACAGATCCACTAGCATGTTGTAAAGACATGGACTAAAAGCTACAAAAAAAAGCGCTGTATAATACAGGGCAAGTTACACACTGATGTTTATCACTAACCATAAATATTATCAGTAGTGATAGTTATGCTCAGCTAAACAAATACCACTAAAAATTTAAAAAATATATGTTCCCTCCTGCATTAGAAATGTAATTTGATTGAAATGCATTTGACAAAAAACATTAGGAGAGATTGGTGTTTTATGGGAAGAGATTGTCTCTGAATGAGGTCTCAACCTGTTAATCTTGTTTCTGCTGGCTTTAGCTCAGACCGTATTGTTTAATTTATATTTCAGCTGCTAACTGCTCTGCAGAAGATTGCAATTACTACCTCTGACATCTACTGTCTGCCTGTGAAATATTTGTCAGGAACAAATCCATATTTTATCATTTTTTTAAGAAATAGTTCCGTTGATGAAGAGCTTCGTGAAATTTTTCAAAATATCTTCTTTGGTGCTCTACAGGAGAAAGGAAAATCATATGGGTTTGGAACAACATGAGGGTGAGTAAATGCTACCAATTTTTTGGGGGGAATTATTCCTTTTAAGACAGAAAGTTGTTTATCATTCATAGTCATTTACATTGTATGACATTTTGAATATTAATTACATCACAACAAACAGTATGAAGCGATCAGGATGTAAAATTCATCAAATGTGAGGCGAGCAGATCAGTTTTTAATGTTTCACAGTGGCAGAAAGCTGCTACAGACCCTCATTATTCTCAAGTTATATCAGTGTTATCTTAATGTTGCCGGCTGTCTTATCTGTGCTAATCATGTAAGTGCATGTTGCATCATTAAACTGATTTGCTTCTTGGGCTTCATCAATGAAGCTACATATAGGAAAGAAAAATCTCAGATGTTTCTCCACAGTGAGGTCACACGTAGAAGTTTCTCAGATGTTTCTCCTAAGAAAAAGACAGCAGTATATATCTCAAATGTGTCTTTAGGATTTCACAAGAAATCTTAATAACGTCTCAAACTTCACTTTGCCTTTCATAATAAGTCTGAAATATCAAAATTTCTCTAATCTTTATCTTAGATGTTTCTCATAAAATACCTTTCAATAAATAAAATATGTCTCAAATGAATCACTACTTTATTTATTTTTCTGACATAAAAGTCAAAATGGTGATGTAAAAAGTCAAATTGAGATTAAAAGTCATAAATTGACATAAAAAGATGAAATCATGACATAGGTCAAAAAATGTGAAATAAAAAGTCAAAACTGAAAAAGAAAACTATGACAAGCAAAGTTGAAGTTGACATAAAAGTCATAATTATGATGTAAAAACTGATATAAAAAGTAAAAATTCTGACATAAAATGTTCTATTTCACTTATGTATCAGCTTTGCCAGAATTTCCTCCTAAAACACCTTCAATGAAATATGACTCAAAAGAGTCACTATTTGTTATTTTTCTGACATAAAAGTCAAAGTTATGATGTAAAGTCAAAATTGTGAAACAAAAAGCCAAAATTGAGATTAAATCATGACATAAAAAGATGAAATCATGACGTAAGCCAAAATTATGAAATAAAAAGTTTAAATTGACAAACAATTAAGACATAAAAAAGTAAAAGTTTAGATAAAAAGTCATGATTATGACACAAAAAGATGAAATTCTGATGTTAAATTTTTTTATTTTATTTATGTATCAACGTTGTCTCAGAACTTTTGCCTAAAATACCTTCAAAGAAATAAAATATGGCTCAGATGATTGATTATTTGTGATTTATTTTTCTGATATAAAAGTCAAAATTGTAAGATAAAAATATGAAATTGATAAAAAGTCAATACTTAAAATCCATAAATATGACAAAAAAAATGAAATCATGACATAAGTCAAAATTATGAAATAAAAAGTCAAATCTGACAAACAATTATGACTTAAAATGTGACAAAAAAAAAAAGGGAAAAAGATGAACTTTGTAAAGGTCTAATGACATGTTATTTGTGATTTTTCTTTTCTATAGATGTTTTCTTACAAGGAAGTATGTGTGATTGTCATGAAAAGTAGATAAAACATGTCCAAAAAGAGTTTAAACTCAGAATATGAGCCGCACACTTTGTTTTATGTGTTGAAGGTTGATAATTTGCTGTCTGTGTATTTGTCAAAGGTCTGAATGCTGTGTCATTTCTCCTGCCATTGTTTCCAGGTGTGTTTTAATGATATCAGTGAAGCCCTTAATGTGAAGACAGTAGCAGATCTTATCGGACACACACACACACACACACACAGAAGCAGCGCAGGAATGTGATAAGACATAAAACACACACAGAGCTGCTGAATCAATCACCTATTGGAGACTGTACACACACACACACACACACACACACACACAATAACAGTCTTTGTCCGGCTGGATTTGTCTGTGTCGACAGAGGTTATAGAAGATCATCAGTTTTAACATAAAACTAATATTTGTCCAGGAACATTTTGAGTTAATTTCAGAGAGCCGTGAGCTGCTTTCACACTCTGCACTATTTGATTATGTGGCATTAACTCATGGCTATTTTTTAGTTTGAATAATTTCTCTCATTCTAAAGATTTTAAAGTGATCAAAAATTACTATTTGCTTTAGAAATACTACATTTCTAATTTACATGAGATGTTTCTGCAGTCATGATTAACTTACAGCAGCAATAAAGCCCTTAAAGGGACAGTTTATGCAAAAATAAAAATAGACATCATTTACTCTCCACTAAATTTATGACACTAGGTCCCGCTTTATATTAAGTGGCCTTAACGACTATGTACTTACATCAAAAAATAAGTACAATGTACTTACTGTGTACTGTGTACTTACATATTGTATTGCAAAACACTTTTGCTGCTTTTGAGGTGGGATATGGGTTAGGGACAGGTTTGGTGGTATGGGTAGGTTTAAGGTTAGATTAAGGTGTAAGGGATGGGTCAACAGTGTAAATAAATGTAATTACAGAAATTAATTACAGATGTAATTACATGCAGGTATTTTTAAAATATAAGTACAATGTAAAAACATGTATGTACACAATAAGTGCATTGTACTAAATGATTAATTTAAATGTTTCCTGTAGCTCAAATAGTAGAGCATGGCGCTAGCAACACCAAGGTCATGGGTTCGATTCCCAGGGAAAGCAAGAGCTGATAAAATGTAGAAACTGTAACTTGAATGCAATGTAAGTCGCTTTGGATAAAAGCGTCTGCTAAATGCATAAATGTAAATGTAAGTACATAGTCGTTAAGGCCACTTAATATAAAGTGGGACCAGACACTAAGTCATAATTATGAAATAAAAAGTCAAAATTGACAAAAGGTTATGACAAAAAGTCATAATTCACACATAAAAATGTTGATTTTTGTCATAATTTTGACTTTGTCATTTAATTTGTCATTGTCTGCCACATAAGATAAAGAAATATGGTTTGGTAAGGCATAATTTTGACATAAACATTCATAATTACACTGTAAAAAAAAAAGTATTTTTCAAACTTTAGTAAATTATTAAAGAAACATTTTATGAGAAATTTTCTACTTCAGAATTTCTTGCTTAATTCAGTGTGTTACTTGCTGTAAGTTTTATTAAATTTACTAGTAATTTCTGAGTGAAAATTGTTTCCACGCCAAATTTGGTGAGTGTATTGCATAAAAATCTAAATCATTAGATTAAAAGTCATAATTATAAAAATAAAGAGTCAAAATGATACTAAGTCATAATAATAAAATGAAATGTTAAAATTGGCAAAGTTATGAAGTAAAATTCCATTATGACATATGATTGATTCGCACATAAAAATTTAGATTTTTGTCACAATTATGAAATAAAATGTTAAAATTGACATAAAAACATGAAATTAAAAAGTTTATCACATAAAAAGTCATAACTGTGACATAAAAAGTTGTCATAATTTTGACTTTGTATGAAATAAAAAGCAGAAAAATAATTATGACATAAGTCATAAAATTGACAGAGGTCAAAGTTGAGATAAACTTAGAAAGAAAAAATAAAAAATCGACATGAAAGTGATAATTCTGACTAAAAACAGTAATAGTTATGGCTTTGTAATAATTATGCTTTCATATCTGAATGATACTACTTAAATAGTTTTTAAAGATACATTAAAGATATGATTTGGGACTTCCTTTTTTCTTGTGCTTTTTAAGATTGATAATATGCGAGTTGGGAGCAGCACTGATCTTTGTGTTCACCAGAGAAGGGGTTTATGGGTAAAAAGTCCTGCTGTCATATACCTCTCCGTCCCTCTTTTTTATGTGAGAAAAAGGACGATGTTGAAAGATGAATTTTAAGATATACCGTGTGTGTGTGTGTGTGTGTGTTTGTGCGTGTGTGTGTGTGTGTGTGTGTGTGTGTGTGTGTGTGTGTGTGTCAGTCAGTGTGATGCATGAGTACATGTCCACCAGGTTAGATGAGAAACAGAGATCAGAGAACAGATGCTAGATCACAGTTTCCACCAAAACATACAGCAGCACAACTGTTTTCAACATTGATAATAATCAGAAATGTTTCTTGAGCAGCAAATCAGAATATTAGAATGATTTCTGAAGGATCATGTGACACTGAAGACTGGAGTAATGATGCTGAAAATTCAGCTGCGCATCACAGAAATAAATTACAGTTTAAAAGATATTCACACTGAAAGCAGCTGTTTTAAATTATAATATTTCACTGTTTTTTGTGTATTTTTGATCAAATAAATGCAGCCTTGTTGAGCAGAAGAGACTTCTTTCACAAGCATTACAATTCTTACTGACCACAAATTATTGAATGATAGTGTAGTACGTATACACATTGGTAGTTAAAGCCAAAGTAAACTGGATAAGTCCGAACAGTAATACTTTTATTTCAGATTGTCAAAGTAAAAAAAGATTTGAAAACATCCTGCTGCAGTTGAGCTGAACTCCACCACTAACGCATCATTTCTCTTGGGCTGACCGCAGCAGACGGATGAGTGTTTAGTGAGTGTTTAGCCGCTGTTTCTGTGCTCTGATGAATGAGCGTGGCTGTGATTGACGCTGCTCATCTTCTGCATGTGGAAATTAATCCCAGGGAACGCACTGGTCAGTCTATTGCTTAGCAACTGCATCCCTCCCTGGCCATCACACACACACACACACACACACACACACACACACACACACACACACACACACACACACAGGTCTCACACCCGCTGACCTCTGAGCCATACATCAAACACACAGCGGCCGTCTCCACATATAATGTCCCCATTCATCTGACCCACGCTTCAGCCGTACAGTTCTGCTCATTTCCACCTCAACATCCCACAAGCACATCTGGACTTCCTCACTCTTCTCCTCTTTCTTTCACTTCAAACCTGAAATACACACACTTTCCTCATTGTCTACTGACATTAAACAGTTGTCAACGTTTGCTAATTTTATATTATGTAATTATAAAAAATATAAATATATTATATTATATATTGTTATATTTATGTTCATATTCACAAATATATTGTATATGTGACCCTGGATCACAAAACCAGTCATAAGGGTCAATTTTTTAAAATTGCTGAATAATAAATAAATAAATAAATAAATAAAAAGTTTTCCATTGATGTATGGTTTGTTAGGATAGGACAATATTTGGCCGAGATACAACTATTTGAAAATCTGGAATCTGAGGTTGTAAAAAAAAAAATCTAAATATTGAGAAAATCGCCTTTAAAGTTGTCCAAATGAAGTTCTTAGCAATGCATATTAATAATCAAAAATTAAGTTTTGATATATTTATGGTAGGAAATTTACAAAATATCTTCATGGAACATGATCTTTACTTAATATCCTAATGATTTTTGGCATAAAAGAAAAATCGATAATTTTGACCCATAAAATGTATTTGTCACGGTTGCCTTCTGTGACAAAACGAAGAACAAGGAGACATGGGCTAAACTCAAAATAAACAGTCTTTAATGATCCAAAACGGGGTACACAAGGCAGGGAGAGACACACAAGAAACACAACATCTACGTTAATACCGGACACTAGACACAGGAAAACACAGGGCTTAAATACTCAAACTAAACGAGATAATTAATAAAACACAGGTGGAACAGAATTAACTAATGATGATACAATGAAGACAGGAATGGTAACATAAGCAAATATGGGCATGCATGAGGGAAAACTAGGTCAAGGGGAGCACATGAGACAGAAAAACACAACAACAGGAACACATGACTGACAGTATTGTTGGCTATTGCTACAAATATACCTGTGCTACTTATGACTGCTTTTGTGCTCCAGGGTCACATATAATAATATATTCAATCGTTTATTGCTAATTGTATTCAGCTATTATATTGTATTATAATGAATTGTGAATATATTGTTACATTTATATTTCACAAATACATGATGCACTTTTTTATTTTGTCTGTATATGTTGATGTTGCTGGGTGTTCAGAACAGGGTTATTATAATTGATGAAAAATAAAGCCAAACATTTTACTAAATAAAACTGAAATAAAACAAAAGTTACTTGCTGTTTGTAATTATTTGTGAAATTATTAGCAATTTATGAGTGAAAATTGTTTCTACACCAAATGTTTTAGTGTATGGCATAAAAAGTTGAAATTAGGAGATAAAAAAAAAGTCAAAATTGACAAAAAAGTTATGGCATAAAAAGTCATAATTGTGACATTAAAAGATGCAATTATGACAAAAGTCATTACTATGACACAAGAAGTCACATAAAAATTCACATAAAAAATTCATATTTTATGTCACAATTATGGAATAAAATGTCAAACGTGACAAAATAAGACATTAAAAGCACATTAATCAAGCAATAATTATTTAAAAAATAATTAATTATAACATAAAAATCAAAACTACGGCATAAAAAGTCAGTTTTATTTATGTTGTAATTTTTTAATTCACTGAAATTAAAAAAAATGATAATAAACTATATAAACATTAAAAAACAGAAACTAATTCAAAATATTAATTAAAGGTATTTAGAAGGGGGAAGGGGGAACATTTATATGGTGCATATTTGCACAAGCATATGACTTTATATGATATTGTGATAGACAGAAAAAACACACAACTGGACTTGTAATCAAATATGAGTTTTACATGTTTTGTCTGTCATCTATCAGATTTCATATGGACAGAATGTGTTTCTACAGTGCAGTAAGAGACAGTACTGCTTATTATCTGAGTCTTTTGTCTGTTTGTTTTTGTAAATGTTGTTTTGCAGATGAAGTTCAGTGTGATCTTTGATTTTGTGGAAGATCATAACTCTCTCTGCTCCAGAAAGTCGTTTATTTTAAACTCGTTTGGTTTTGCTCCACTAAACTGATCTTTAATTCTCCCTGCTGCTGCTGAAATTGATGAGTTTTTCATAATTATTCCCTTTGCAGCCTTTTTAAATTTTCATGAGAGAAAGAGTAATTTCACAGCTTTTATTGTGCTCTGTAGAGAAGTGAGATATCAGATATTGATATTTGTGTGGTTTATATCCTGTGCTGCCTCTAATGTTTTATATATAGTGCATTAGACATTCAGTGTGTTTACAAAAGGCCCGATTCATCACCGGCGTTCACTAATAGCTTTCTGTAGTTAAACTTTACACAGTTTAGTCTGTTTCTTTAGCAAGGGCCTGATTTGATCATAAAGGTTTGTGTGTTTGCTTGCATGTGTTATTTTAAAATGCTTTTTAAGTTTTGAGAAAGTGAGAGGCAGATGTTGATGTTCATATTTCTAGTATATATTTTAATTTCCATAAATACAAACTCTCCATAAATCCCCCCTAGTCTAAGTGAATGAGCTTTATTCTATGTTCTGTAATAATAAAGCTCAGCATGATGTTGGGATTACAGTAATCTTTATCTCTGCAAATAACATCACTGCTCAGACATTGTTGGGGGGGACATAATTTTGTCCATTATGTTGGATGTTTTTTTATTTTTTATTTTTTTAGACTTTCTGGGTGTATATATTATTATATGACAACACAAATGTAAAAATTATATATATATATATATATATATATATACAGTGGGTACGGAAAGTATTCAGACCCCCTTAAATTTTTCACTCTTTGTTATATTGCAGCCATTTGCTAAAATCATTTATGTTCATTTTTTTTCCTCATTAATGTACACACAGCACCCCATATTGACAGAAAAACACAGAATTGTTGACATTTTTGCAGATTTATTAAAAAAAAAAAAACTGAAATATCACATGGTCCTAAGTATTCAGACCCTTTGCTGTGACACTCATATATTTAACTCAGGTGCTGTCCATTTCTTCTGATCATCCTTGAGATGGTTCTACACCTTCATTTGAGTCCAGCTGTGTTTGATTATACTGATTGGACTTGATTAGGAAAGCCACACACCTGTCTGTATAAGACCTTACAGCTCACAGTGCATGTCAGAGCAAATGAGAATCATGAGGTCAAAGGAACTGCCTGAAGAGCTCAGAGACAGAATTGTGGCAAGGCACAGATCTGGCCAAGGTTACAAAAAAATTTCTGCTGCACTTAAGGTTCCTAAGAGCACAGTGGCCTCCATAATCCTTAAATGGAAGACGTTTGGGACGACCAGAACCCTTCCTAGAGCTGGCCGTCCGGCCAAACTGAGCTATCGGGGGAGAGAGGTAAAGAAGAACCCAAAGATCACTGTGGCTGAGCTCCAGAGATGCAGTCGGGAGATGGGAGAAAGTTGTAGAAAGTCAACCATCACTGCAGCCCTCCACCAGTCGGGGCTTTATGGCAGAGTGACCCAACGGAAGCCTCTCCTCAGTGCAAGACACATGAAAGCCCGCATGAAGGACTCAAAGATGGTGAGAAATAAGATTCTCTGGTCTGATGAGACCAAGATAGAACTTTTTGGCCTTAATTCTAAGCGGTATGTGTGGAGAAAACCAGGCACTGCTCATCACCTGTCCAATACAGTCCCAACAGTGAAGCATGGTGGTGGCAGCATCATGCTGTGGGGGTGTTTTTCAGCTGCAGGGACAGGACGACTGGTTGCAATCGAGGGAAAGATGAATGCGGCCAAGTACAGGGATATCCTGGACGAAAACCTTCTCCAGAGTGCTCAGGACCTCAGACTGGGCCGAAGGTTTACCTTCCAACAAGACAATGACCCTAAGCACACAGCTAAAATAACGAAGGAGTGGCTTCACAACAACTCCGTGACTGTTCTTGAATGGCCCAGCCAGAGCCCTGACTTAAACCCAATTGAGCATCTCTGGAGAGACCTAAAAATGGCTGTCCACCAACGTTTACCATCCAACCTGACAGAACTGGAGAGGATCTGCAAGGAGGAAAGGCAGAGGTGTGAAAATCCAGGTGTGAAAAACTTGTTGCATCTTTCCCAAAAAGACTCATGGCTGTATTAGATCAAAAGGGTGCTTCTACTAAATACTGAGCAAAGGGTCTGAATACTTAGGACCATGTGATATTTCTGTTTTTCTTTTTTAATAAATCTGCAAAAATGTCAACAATTCTGTGTTTTTCTGTCAATATGGGGTGCTGTGTGTACATTAATGAGGAAAAAAAAATGAACTTAAATGATTTTAGCAAATGGCTGCAATATAACAAAGAGTGAAAAATTTAAGGGGGTCTGAATACTTTCCGTACCCACTGTATATATAAAATACTAACACTAGCTTCTCTAATCTTTTTGTATTCTATCTATTTGTTTTCTTTTTATTTATTATGCAATTAACAAAAGTAAAAAAAAGCCTCTTACACTAGCTTGCTCTATTCTATTTCTATTCTATCTGGTTTCTTTTTATTTATTATATAATTTAAAAAAAACAACAACCTTGCTATGTGTACTGCGTTAAGCTAACTGAGACTTGTTAGAGCACTTGCATATCATTGCTCTTTTGTTGATTTTGATTGCTTCCATTGTCCTCATTTGTAAGTCGCTTTGGATAAAAGCGTCTGCTAAATGACTAAATGTAAATATAATGATAAAAATAATTACATTGAAGTAATTTAATGTTAATATTTTCATAAAATATCAAGATAAATGTAGTTATTATATTAATTTAAAATTGTAAATTAATATGAGAACATAATATTGTGTGTTTTTATGAGGATATTGTAGGGGTGTGTGTGTGTGTGTGATCAGGATAATCCGAGTAACCCTTTCGTGTCCGCGGATCCTCCAGCGCTTGTGTCTGCAGCAGTCACTTGTTTATTTCTTGCATTTCTCTGAACAGGATCGAGTCTCCTTTAAATATCGCCTTCCGTTCCTGATGGAGAATCCCGAATGCGAGCGGAGATGATGCTCCCCGCCGACTTTAGCCCGAGATCCGGCATGGCAGCGGCCGGTGCTGATGAGAGCCGCCGCGGACCTCTGCTCTTCCTCAGCATCAGCAGCAGCATCATCATCGGCGTCTGACGCGGCGCGTCGCGTCCACCATGCTCGTTCTCCGTGTGTGAATCGCAGTGTTTCTGGGCTGAGATGGTTCGGGTCGTCAGTGTTCTGGGTCTGGTGATGTTCAGCGTCGCTTTGCTCATTTTATCGTTGATCAGTTACGTGTCCATCAAGAAAGACTTCATCTTCACCGCTCCAAAATACGCCAACGCCGGCGGGCCGCGGATGTACATGTTCCACACGGGATTTCGGTGAGTGAGTGATTTATCACTTACATTCATTAAATTAAGCTCATAACGGGGGCGTTTATGTCTGGAATTCAAAGGTGGGCGTTTCTAATGCGCATGTGTGCAGATATAGCCTACATGTAGATTAACAAAGCGTGCTTTAATCACATTTTGGAAAGGCCTCTCTTGTCCTTCTGGCATGATGCTCGGCGCGCATGCGCAGTTCGCTCCTGGATCATGAAGATGAACTATATTCTCATATTTCGCAGAGTAGTGATTTCTGAACAGTCAGCTGCTGCATTCATATTCTATATGCGTCGTGCGTCCAATTCTAACAGACTTAAGAATTGAAGTTCTTGTTTGGCATTTATATCCTTCAACATTTCCTGTGTTCACAAAAATATTGGAAAAAGATTCAGATTATTATGTTCTTCATGTCAAGATTTATTTATTTACAGGCAAATACGTTTATGGTCGATTTATTAATTGTTTTATAGGCAAATATGTTTATGGTTGATTTATTATAGTAACTGAAAGTAAAAATAACACCATAAAACAATTTGAAAAACATAAAATAAAATGTTAAACGTATTTTAATTAATCTAGTTGCTAAGGAAACATTTCTCATTTTCATTTAGTTTAATAAAAAATAATAAAAACTATTTTTACAAAAACTAATAAAAAATAACAAAAGCACTGCAAAATTACTATAACTTTAACAAATTAAAATAAAAACAAAATATAAAAATAAAAACCAATTCAAAATATTAATAAAAATCACAATAGTAATAGCAATTTTACTACGCTTTTAACACTGGTTTATGGCACTGTTGTGAAAACATGATTTTAAAATCTTAATTTTTAAGAGTGATAAAATACTTGTATACAGTATATATTGAACATGACCTATCAGAAAAGGAGACGCAATATTGTGCATTTGATGGAATTCATTTAAAGGAATAGTTCACTCAAAAATTAACATTAGCTGTAAATGAACTCACTCTCAGGCCATCTGAGATTAGGATGAGTTTGGGGAAATGTGTCACTGCATCACTGTCTCTGCAGTGAATGGGTGCCGTCAGAATGAGAGTCCAAACAGCTGATAAAAACATCACAATAATCCACAAGTAATCCACACTCCAGTCCATCAGTTAACATCTGGAGAAGACAAAAACTGAAACAAATCCATCACTAAAACATCTATAATCCATAATAACACTTCCTCCAGTGAAAAAGTCCATCTCCTGTTGTCTCTCACTTCAAAATCCAGCCACATATTTGTTTAGAGCTGTTTTGGACTGTTTTATAATGCTTGATCTGTGCAGATTTCTCTCCTGATTCAGAGCAGATGGCTTTATCACTGGAGAAAGTGTGATTAGATCATAGTTTGAAGTTAAAAATGTCTTGATGGATTTTGTTTGTTTTTTTTTGTTTTTACAAACACACAGCTTTTGGCTTCACAAGATACATTTTGCCATCCATTTGGAAGACAAGATGTGTTTGAAATGTAAACAGCTGCACAATTATTGTGGTTATCTCAAATATATATTAGCATGAAGACTGTAAGGTGTAAGTACAGCGCTGTGTTTTATGTTGTTGTGGGTCTGTGAGACTGAAGGATGGTCTGAGACGGTGCCGCTGTCCTTGGTCCTGATTTACTCCTCTGGCATTTTCAATTCCAGTCAGCAATCAGACGCTTCTGCTGCAGTCAAGGTTACATAGCAGGACTCATTTTGATCCCGCACGTCTTGCGGAAGATATGACCATATGTTACTCAGCTTTACTGTGAGTCATTTGAACTTCTGCCAGTGAAGAGAGAGCATACGCCAAGACTAGCAGAACTGCATTGAAATGTGTTGTTCCTGGTCAGAAATGAGCAGCCGTTTAAAAATTCCTTGTAAATCTCTCATTGGTCTTTATTATCACCAAATCTTGGATTCAATCTGTTCATCAACTTGTTTTCTTTGATTTAGAACAGGTTTTGCATTTATTTTAGTATCTGACTGATTGTAGGCCTCGTTGATCTGAGCTCATGTGTCTCAGTTTTTGAGCCAAAATGATCTACAAATAATGCTTTTTCACTCAAAACTGAGGTGCGTGAGCTCAGATCAATCAGTCAGATCTAAAAAGAAAACAAGTTGATAAACACATTGAATACAATAATTAGTGATAATAAAGCATAATGAGAGATTTACAAGCCCAATTTTTTTTTGTAGGATGGTCAGTTTTGAATGGGAGCACCACAAATGTTACGTGGAGAAAAAAATCCCAAAGAAATATAAAAAAAAAAAATTATGCTTTTGGGAAGTTGTTATATCTTGTCTGAGCAAAGTCGGTACATTCTGGTCCAGTGTAATTGTCACGCCCCTGGACTGTTTTGTTGTAGTTTTTGCTCCCCATGTGTTCCTTGTGACCCAGTTTCTCCCCTGTCTGATTGTATTAATTTGCTCCAGGTGTGTCTCCTTAGTTCTTTGATTGTCCCGTCTTTAAAAGCCCCAGTCCTTTCAGTTAGTGTTTGTCGGTCTTTGAATGTCATCTTGTGCTCTATGTTCCCTAGATGAATGTCTTCTAGTGTTCTATGTTCCCTATATGGATTAAAGACTCCCAGTTTGTGAATTCTCCGTGTCTCCTCGTTCCTGGCTCCAGCGTACGTGACAGAAAGACCGACCCAAACAGTTACCTCCGTGTCCACCCTCCGTTTTGTTTTCCGTTTTCTATCAGTGTTTTTGTTTCCGTTGTGTTGCCCCATGGATCCCTACGTCCGGCCCGAATTCCTCCTCCTCCTGCTGGAGCAAGAGGACCGATCTCTCGAGGACCATACGCGACTTTTCCTGATGTTAGCTAACGCCACCAGCTACCCGGACGGCGCGCTCTGCACATTCTATAACGCAAGCTTGAACACCGCGTGCAGAGCGCTGTCGTCCGAGGATGGTCCTCGAGAGGATTTCGCCGCCTTCGTGGAGAATCAGAATCAGAATCAGAAATATAGATCTAAGATGGCGCCGCAGATGGCAGCTACTGTGCTTCGCTCTTCAGTGTTTGTACTGTTTTTGTTCGTTTTTCCTGTTTTTTGTTTCTCAAACACCATCAGTTTTACTAGGGATGATCTGCTGAACATTCGGCAGAACACACCACAGAATCTTTTACCGGTTTTTGATTATTCGGACGTTTTGCTGGACATTGTTGTTGGCGGAGCCGTAGCTCTGGTCAAACTTCAGGACGCGCAGACGGGGGAAGCGAGCCGGCGCGCTCGTGAAGCTCAGACAGCGAGGATTTAGAACGGCGTTGCCTAGCATCCATCTGGCGAATCTCCGCTCTCTACCCAACAAAACGGACGAACTCCTTCTGCTCTCCCGGACAAACAGGGACTTTTCAAACTCTGCTGCTCTGTGTTTCACGGAAACCTGGCTGAACGACGCCATTCTGGACAGCGCGTTACATCTTCCGAGCTTTCAGCTGTTTAGAGCGGATCGTGAGGCAGAATCAACGGGGAAATCACGCGGCGGCGGGACGTGCTTTTACATCAATGAGAGGTGGTGTACAGATGTAACTGTGTTAAAGAAGATATGCTGTTCTGATCTAGAAACGCTCTTCATTAACTGTAAGCCTTTCTACTCGCCGCGGGAGATTCACTCGTTCATTCTGGTGAGTGTTTACATTCCTCCGCAAGCGCACGTGAGCTCCGCTTTACAGAAACTAGCTGATCTGATCACAGAGACAGAACAACAACACCCGGACTCTGTTTTAATCATTCTCGGGGACTTTAATAAAGCAAATCTCTCCCGTGAACTGCCAAAATACAGACAGCATGTTACATGTCCCACCAGAGACAGTAATATATTGGATCACTGCTACACAGCGATAAAGGATGCATATCACTCTGTCCCACGGGCAGCTTTAGGACTCTCTGATCACTGTTTGGTTCATCTTATACCGACCTACAGGCAGAAACTCAAATCTGGAAAACCTGTATTAAGAACTGTTAAAAGATGGACTAATGAAACAGAGTGGGATTTACAAGCCTGTTTCGACCTTACTGATTGGACTGTTTTTGAAGCTGCCGCAAATGATCTGGATGAGCTCACAGAGACTGTAACATCTTACATCAGTTTCTGTGAGGATATGTGCATTCCTACCAAGACTCATCTAACTTACAACAACGACAAACCATGGTTCACTGCAAAACTCAGACAGCTCCGTCAGGCCAAAGAAGATGCTTACAGAAAGGGGGATAAAGTCTTGTATAAACAGGCCAAATACACACTGGAAAAGGAGATCAGAGTGGCAAAGAGGAATTATTCCGGCAAGCTAAGGAAAAAATTCTCTTCCAGTGATTCTGCTTCAGTGTGGAAAGGTATGAAAGAAATCACCAATTACAAGTCACCATCCCCCAGCACTCTGGAGAATCAACACCTGGCAGACGGTCTGAACGAGTTCTATTGTAGGTTTGAAAAAACACCCCACACCCGCCCTGAACACCTCTCCACACAACCATTCACACAACCATTCACACCTCCAGCAACCCCCGTCTCCCCCACACCTGCAATTCAGATCAGCGAAGATGAGGTGCGCCAGGTCTTCAGGAAGAACAAAAGAAGGAAAGCACCAGGCCCAGACGGTGTGTCACCAGCCTGCCTAAAAATCTGTGCTGACCAGCTGGCCCCCATCTTCACACGGATCTTCAACAGATCACTGGAGCTGTGCGAAGTCCCCTCATGCTTCAAACGCTCCACCATCATCCCCGTCCCAAAGAAACCCAAAATTACTGGACTTAATGACTACAGACCTGTGGCTCTAACATCTGTGGTCATGAAGTCATTTGAAAGACTGGTTTTGGCTTATCTGAAGTCCTCCACTGGACCCTTACTGGACCCCCTGCAGTTTGCCTACAGAGCAAACAGGTCTGTGGATGATGCAGTCAACATGGGACTGCACTTCATCCTGCAGCATCTGGACAGACCAGGGACTTATGTGAGGATCCTGTTCGTAGACTTCAGCTCCGCTTTTAACACCATCATCCCGGACACCCTTCAGAACAAACTAACTCAACTCTCCGTCCCCACCTCCGTCTGTCAGTGGATCACCAGCTTCCTGACAGACAGGCAGCAGCTAGTGAGGCTGGGAAAATACACATCCAGCACTCGTACGATCAGCACTGGAGCTCCTCAGGGCTGTGTTCTCTCCCCACTGCTCTTCTCCCTGTACACTAACGACTGCACATCTAAAGACCCCTCTGTCAAGCTCCTGAAGTTTGCAGACGACACCACACTGATCGGCCTCATCCAGGACGGTGACGAGTCTGCCTACAGACAGGAGGTTAAGGAGCTGGCTGTCTGGTGCAGTCTTAACAACCTGGAGCTCAACACGCTCAAAACTGTGGAGATGATCGTGGACTTCAGGAGGAACCCCTCTGCACTCCCCCCACTCACCATCATGAACAGCACTGTGACTGCAGTGGAGTCATTCAGATTCCTGGGCACCACCATCTCCCAGGACCTGAAGTGGGACAATCACATAGACTCCATTGTGAAAAAGGCCCAGCAGAGGTTGTACTTCCTTCGCCAGCTGAGGAAGTTCAACCTGCCACAGGACTTGCTGAATCAGTTCTACTCCGCCATCATTGAATCCGTCCTCTGCACTTCAATAACTGTCTGGTTCAGCTCAGCCACCAAATCTGACCTCAGAAGACTACAGAGGGTAGTCCGGACTGCTGAGCGAATCATTGGTACAACCCTCCCCACTCTCCAAGAACTGTACTCATCCAGAGTGAGCAAAAGGGCTGGCAAAATCACTCTGGACCCCTCACATCCAGCACACTCCCTCTTTGAACTGTTACCGTCTGGTCGACGCTACAGAGCTCTGAGCACCAGAACGACCAGACACAGGAACAGTTTCTTCCCTCAGGCAATCCATCTCATGAACACTTGACATTAAAAGTGGAACATACAACACTATTATAAATTATTTATTCAACACACATACTTATTTTTTTCATTTCAGATCTGCACATATTAGACCTGTACACCATAATTGTCTATATATTGTGTTTTTGCTATTTGTACATTGCCTATTTGTAAATTATTCTTTTATTATCTGTGCCCTGTCCTGTTGCTGTCTTTCTGTTGCACTGTAGAGCTTCTGTCACAAAAACAAATTCCTCGTATGTGTAAGCATACCTGGCCAATAAAGCTCATTCTGATTCTGATTCTGATTCTGATTCTGAGTGGACATTGGCGAGGCACGGATCCCCGTTCACCGTCTGTGCCGAGGGGGATCTCGCCAGTGCCACTCCTGACCCAGAGCCCAGCCCACCAACTCCCCGCAGTGCGGAGCACGAGCACCAGCCCGAGCCCACCGATGACGGAGAGCCATTTCCCGCTACGATCCACGAGCCAGCGCCAAGCCGAGCGACTGAGCGGAAGATCGTCCCGGAAGTTGAGCCCAACACGTCAGATCAGGTGCGAGAGCTGATCACGTGGGAGCCAGCCGTGGACGGTGTGAGCGCGGAGTGGAGCTCCGCCCCCTGCACCGCGGCTGAGGGTGAGCTGATGATACATCTGGGGCTGCTAGACTTTGAAGGGGATCTGTTGGACTGGGAACATGATCTGGAGGTCGACGCTTCCCCTATCCTCTCTCCGTCTCCGCTGGTTCCAGCCAGCTCCGCTCCTCCCGAGCACCCCCCTGTGCCTGCTTCCCGAAAGCGTCCTCCAGAGCGCCCCACAGTGTCGGCTCCCATTCCTGAGTTAACCCCTGGAAGCCCGGAGGATCTCAAATGCCCACCCTCCCACCCGCTCCTGCCTCCTCCACCGCTGTCGTCTGGCAGCCCCTCTGCTCGCCCTCAGCCCTCCATCAATGCGGTGCGAGCTCCGCGGGTCTGCCATCCTCCATCGCCGTGGCTGGAGAATCCCTCACCTCCACCTCCAGCCTCCGAGGACCAGACTCCACCTCGGCCCGTAGACCCAGCGGCTCCACCTCGGCTCCTAGCTCCCTCGCCTCCACCGTCATCCATCGATCCACCAGCTCCACCAGGCTCCCTCATCCCTCCGGCTCCGCCTTGGTCGGGCGTCGACCCGCCATCGCCTCGGGACTCCTCTCCTCTGGCTGCGCCTCGTCACTCCGTCCCACCGGCTCCGTTGGGCTCCTTCCTCCCTCCAGCTCCACCTTGGTCCTCAGTCGCTCTGGCTCCGCCGTGGATCTCCGGAGCTCCGCCTCTGCCTCGGTCGCCAGAGCTCTCGGCTCCACCCTGGCCCCCCGGATCCTCGGCGTCACCCTGGCTCGTCGGCTCTCCGTCTCCACCTCGGGCTCCTCCTCCACCTGCTCCGCCTCCGTTGGTCGGCCCCCTGGAGTCGGCGGCCATTCCTCCTCCATGGCTCCTCCCTCCGTCGGCTCCACCATGGGCCATCATCATGGCTGTGGCCTGGGTCCTGCCAGGCTCCTCCTGCTCCGAGTCCCTCCTGTCTCCTCCCTGGCTCCTCCCTCCTTCGTCGCCTCCCTGGTCTCTGTCTGCCGGCCCCCTCCCGGTTGTCCGTCCTCCTCCTGA
>CM077258.1:1217500-1230000 GCA_039654775.1 Spinibarbus caldwelli
ATCATCTGAAAGCTGAATAAATAATCTTTCCATTGATGTATGGTTTGTTAGGATAGGACAATATTTGGCTGAGATACAACTACAGTATCTGAAAATCTGGAATCTGAGGGTGCAAAGAAATCTAAATACTGAGAAAATCACCTTTAAAGTTGTCCAAATGAAGTTCTTAGCAATGCATATCACTAATCAAAAATTAAGTTTTGATACATTTATGGTAGGAAATTTACAAAATATTCTTATGGAACATGATCTTTACTTAATATCCTAATGATTTTTGGTATAAAAGAAAAATGGATAATTTTGACCCATTTATTGTTGGTTACTGCTACAAATATACCTGTGCTACTTATGACTGCTTTTGTGGTACAGGATCACATATATAAATAAAGGTTAAACAGTTAATTATGGTTATTGGGCTCAAAGAATCACAATTCGTAATCACATTTTTTTCCATTTTATCACAGTTATTGCACGTAAGTACGAATCACATCAACATGTGTGGTTTGCTATCAGATTTAGTCACAGCAAACGATGCAAATGACCGTGTAAAATAGAAAACAGACTTACGTGTTTTTATAATTATAGTTTGTAATATTTTAAAACTAAAGTCTTTATAAAAAATAAATAAATAACAATTAAAGAAAATAATTTGAAATGAAGGTTTTCTGTATTTATATTTATTTGTATTTATTTTTAGAGTTTTATCATTTTTAACTTTTAAAGGGGTGGTTGATTAACATTAGTTAGTGTGCAATGTTGCTATTTGAGCATAAACAATATCTGCAAAGTTACAACGATGAAAGTTCAATGCAAACAGAGATATCATCTTTTAAAATTATGGCAGTTTAATGCCTATAAAAACAGCTCGTAGGGACTACAATGAGTTACTTCCCTGGTTTGTGACATCACAAACCCTGATAAACCCCGCCCACGGGAACATGCAGCAAAGGGGGCGGGGCCATGTTGCGCCGCTTTAGAGAAGAGGAAGAGAAAACTAGGGGTGCACGAAAAAATCTATTCATATATGAATTGCGATTCTGTCTTCTATTGATTCTAATGCATTCACAAGTTTCAAAATCATTGTTCTAAAGCAGCGGTTCTTAATCCTGTTCCTCGCGCTCCACTCTGCATCTCTCTCTCTCTGATTCAGATCATCAGCTCGTCAGCTCCAACAATGAACTGTGTTCCAATTATACACTTTATGTGTATAGACAGACAGATATTTTTCACATTGCTATGAGAAGCGTTAAACATGGACGCACATGGACAAAGGGCAATAGTAAAGCTTTAATCAGGATAAAACTGCATATTAAAAGCTAACATAAGCAATAGCATTTACAAATAACAGCGTATCTAAAAGTATGAGACAACAACAAACAAAAAACATACAATTCTGAAAAGTCCTGTAAGAGCCGTGCTTGCACATGTTCTGTGCGATCCTCTTCACTAATATTGATGACGCAATATTGATGACGCCATTGTTTTTTGGCGGAGCACTGAGCTGAGAGGCGTGACGTTCCTGGACGAGCACTAGGTGATTTAGCCAATCACAACACACTGGGCCAGCTAACCAATCTGAGCCCAACACGTATTTCTGAGGGAGGGGCTTCATAAAACCAGGAAATCATCAGAGTGTTCAAAAGAGAAGGGACGGAGCGGTGTAGAATAAAGGTAAATTATGTGAAAAATAATGTTTTTGTTTTTTTTTTAACTAAGCATTAACACACGTTAGACTGCACCCCATAAACACAATTAAGCCTAGAAAAAAAAAAAACAGTCAACCACCCCTTTAAGAATTTCTTACACTCTTTCAAAACTGTTTAATAAATAAATAAATAAATAATAGAAAATGGTTGCAAACTGATTAAAACTGCAAACTGTTTTTAAACAGTTTCAGCCTGATATTAATAAACTTTATTGATAATATCTTGAAAACTAAAGTTATTTTAAATAATAATAGAAAATTATTACTAAGTGATTAAGGGTTGTTTATTATTATTATTTTTTTTATAATTTCAGCCTGGTATTAATAATATTTTAAAACTAAAGACTTTATAAATAAGTAAATAAATAAGTAACAATAATAGAAATAATACAAAATAGAAAAAAATAGAAAGCTTTAGTTTTATATTTTGTCATTTTAAAGAATTTAAACACTTTTAAAAAAATTCTTATTAGTACTAATTACTAACTAATATTAACAATTAATTAATTATAGAACATTGTTACTAACTGATTCAGTTTTTTTTAAGAATTTAAGGTTTTTATTTTAAAGAATTTCTTAAAATCTTAAAATAAAAATAATAGAAAATTATTGCAAAGTCATTAAAGTGTGTTATTGCAAACCACAACCATGAAGCCTTGTAACCAATGCAAATATCTCAGATGATTCTGCTTCATAAATTGAGAGAAGCAGAAATCATGATCAGGTGCAGCCTTCCCAAGTGCTATCATGTTGGTTTTTGGACGTGGTACCGAGCAGAAGATGAGATT
This sequence comes from Spinibarbus caldwelli, assembly GCA_039654775.1. NCBI lineage: Eukaryota > Metazoa > Chordata > Actinopteri > Cypriniformes > Cyprinidae > Spinibarbus > Spinibarbus caldwelli. The sequence continues at coordinate 1,219,994 of CM077258.1, forward strand.
ATCAGGATGTCTGTAAGTGAGAGTTACCCGGTTTAACCCTCATTCACCGACTGAGCTGCTGTCCTGTAATCTACTGAAATCCAATTAAACAGAGTTGATGTGATTTCACTCTGGAAGATGCTCACAAGAGGATTCATAGATACTGGGTTTAACAGTCTGTGAATGCATATACATCGGAGAATTCATGATTTAATTATAACTTTTATTTAATATTTTCTAAATATTTTGACATTTGATTTAAATAGACAAAATGTTTTTAATATTACTAAAAGTTTTTAAACTTTATTAATAATATTTTTAAATTGAAAGTAAGTGAATAAATAAATAAATACATTTTTAAATTAGTTTTTTTTTATTTTTTAAGAATTTGTAAAATCTCAAATAAATAAATAAATAAATAACAACATTAGAAAGTTATTACAAACTGATTAAAAGTTTGTTTGTTTTTTAACTCACAAATAAGTAAATAAATAAATAACATTGGAAAATTATTGCAAAATCATTACAAGCTCAGAATGGTTAACCCCCCTAGACATGTTCAGAATGATTTTAATTGAGAAATTGAAAGCATGTTCATCAGAGAAGAGATGTATGAATTAAAATATTTAATGTTACAGAATAAATGGACCTATAAACACAAATGCACACACATTGTCCCAGTAGTTGAGTGTTGTGTTCAGTGTCTCTGTGAATGTATTAGAGATGCTGGCTGAACTAACCTTGCTCTGAGCGAAACCTCTGAACACACACAGACACACACACACACACACACACACACACACACACACACACACACACACACACACACACAGGAGCCGCTGACCTTCATGGGATTGTTGTCACTGTTTTCCTGCAGACACGTGCCACTTTGGGTGAAACACATTAGTTTTGTTTCCCGGGGGTTTCTGGGTAAACGCTGTTCAGTGTGCGCTGGTCCACTGCCATCAACTCTATATGAAGATATTTGACTTAATTCACACTGAAGTTCTGTGGTTGAAGAGTTTTGGTTTTGCAGGTAAAGCGATGGTGGATTTGAGCCAGAGTGCAGAATGTACTGAGCCCTTATGGAAACACTTTAATGTTTATGTTAATTACATAATTAATACTTTTTTTTTTTTTTTTGCAATTTAATGTTATTCCAGAGTTACTGATTTTTATTCTGGTTTACAATAAAAGGTGTGTGTATATATATATATATATATATATATATATATATATATATATATATATATATATATATATATATATATATTTATTTATTTATATATATATATATATATATATATATATATATATATATAATAAAGAATTAGACCGATAGATAGACAGACAGATAGATTATAAAGATTTTATAATTAATTTTCAGATTATTGTTGATATTATGATTAACGTAATTTTTAAAAAAAAGTATAATTTATGTATAAAAAAAATTATGTATAAAAAAGAAATTTATTATAATATATAATATAATTTTATGTATAATATAATTTTATAAAGGGCATTAAAATTTTAATGAAATTTTATATTCATTGTATTTTTATAAAAATAAATTTTATAGGGCATTAGAATTATTGTTTTTTAATTATTGTTGATGTCATAATAATTAGCATAATACAAAAAAGAAAAAAAGAAAAGAAAAATCAGGTTCTATGAATGAAAAAATTAAATAAAATGCTTATAAAATCACTGCTGGATAAATACTATTTTAATAATATAACAATATCATTTAATGAAGGGCATTAGAATGATATTTCACATTAGGATCAATTCCATAGTATTATAATAATAATAAGCACAGGTTTTGCAAGATACACCCAAATGCTCATCAAACCTACAAATAGAATTAAAGACTGTCAGCTAATGCACACTGATTTTGTTAATCCTATTTCCAGTTTCCAACATCTCAAAATATCCAAAGACAGTTTTATTTAGAAATGCCTATATATACTGTATATGTCTAAATGTGACCCTGGAGCACAAAAGCAGTCACAAGTAGCACTGGTATATTTGTAGCAATAGCCAACAATACATTATCCATTTTTCTTTTATGCCAAAAATCATTAGGATATTAAGTAAAGAGCATGGTCCATGAAGATATTTTGTAAATTTCCTACCGTAAATATATCAAAACATCATTTTGTATTAGTAATATGCATTGCTAAGAACTTCATTTGGACAACATTTTCTCAATATTTTGATTTTTTTTTTTGCACCCTCAGATTCCAGATTTTTAAATAGTTGTATCTCAGCCAAATATTGTCCTGTCCTAACAAACCATACATCAATGAAAAGCTTATTTATTCAGCTTTCAGATGATGTATAAATCTCAATTTCAAAAAATTGACCCTTATGACTGGCTTTGTGGTCCATGGTCATAAATGACATAAACAGAAGTGTCCACTCTTGCTGTCTGCAGGTATTGGAAAACGAAGCAGCTTTCCCCAAAGCGTCTGAGCACAGGGATCCTGATGTTCACGCTGGCCTCATCTCTGTGTGAACAGGTGCACCTGTACGGATTCTGGCCCTTCGGCTGGGACCCCAACACGGGCAAAGAGCTGCCCTACCATTACTACGACAAGAAGGGCACCAAGTTCACCACCAAGTGGCAGGAGTCCCACCAGCTGCCCACCGAGTTCAAACTGCTCTTCAAGATGCATGCAGACGGCGTCCTCAAACTCAGCCTCTCCCACTGCGCCTGAGCTCAGAGGTCAGGGTCAGAGGTCAGAGGTCAGCGGTCAGGATGCTGGGTCGTTCGGTCTCGCTAATGGACGCTTGTCGTGATTGCTCTGGATTTTATTTCTGAAACTATCCACACTGAGCTCAGCAGTGTTATTGATAACTAATGATATCACTGTTAGAATTGCCGCCATCAGTGATAGAAAGGAAGGCTGGTGACACTTTACAATAAGGTGACATTAGTTAATGCATTACACTTTTACACATAAACACTTTTGCTGCAGTATTTATTAAGATTTAGCGCACCCATATGGCAAAACGATAAAATATTTTAAATATATTTAAAAAATACAAAAATTAACCAAGAAATTATAATTTCAAAATATAGTTTTTTGCTTCCGATATATTTTTTGGCCATTTTGGCCATAACTTTGTCTTTGTTACTGTTATTTATTAAAAATACAACTGCTTATTGATAACTCATGTTAGTTCACCCATACGGCAACAAATTAAATTAAATTAAATTAAATTAAATTAAATTAAATTAAATTAAATTAAATTAAATGTAATGTAATGTAATGTAATGTAATGTAATGTATTTTACAATGTACCAAAAACAGCCCAAAAATTAAAATAATTTCAAAATATATTTGCGTAAATACATTTTCGACCAATATATTTTTGGCCATTTTGTTTTACAAATATAACTTTTGTTATTTTTAGTTGATAAAAATACAGTTGTTCGTTGTTAATATGTTAGCTTACCCATACAGCAAATAAATAAATAAATGAATAAATGAGTGAGATATATTTTAAAATATACAAAAAGGCCAAAATAATAATCATTTCAAAATATATTTATGTAAATATATTTTCCACCAATATATTTATTGGCCATTTTTCAAAAATATATTTTAAAAAAATATAAATATATATTTTTAAAACAATTTAAAAAAGTGTTGCCCTCCATATATTTCAATCCACTAATGTTACATTTGAAGAAAAAACTAAATGTTGTCTATAAGATGTGTGAATATTTGCATGTAGCAAAAGGAAATATATTTGAAAATGTATTTTATTGTACCTAAAATACATTTTTAAATATATTTTGGTATATGAAGGTTGAAAATAAATAATATTTCATTTTCAAATATATATTTCATTGAGCTTCACTCTTTACAACATATATTTAGCCAGTTTTTTTTTTTTGTTTTTTTTTTTGCTGCATGGGCATATCTGTTGTTGTTATTATTATTATTATTATTACTATTAATAATTTGATTTTTTTTTATCAAATGCTTTAGATGTTTTTTCGTTGTTAGTTCATTTAACTAATAGAATTAACTAATGTTAACTAATGGAATCTTATTGTAAAGTTGTATCTGCTCAAAGCTTTTATCAGTTCATTTTATCAAATGGACAGCGTCAAACAGCGTCATGATACAATATAATAACCAGAATATAATGCAAATATAAAGCACATCAAAGAAATGCTTTAAGGTTTCTTTTGAGTAATTATCTACAGACCAAATCGACTCGAGTAAGTAACACATAGCAACCAATGACGACACCCTAGCAACCGCTTAGAAACACCCTGCCAACGACCCACAACGCAATCAAACACCACGCACATTTTCTTCAGAAAGTCTCGTTTTGTAAATAGTCAGAGAAGGGCAAGGATGACGCTTATATTCTGCATGGATTACTAGGTTATGTTGTTGAATTATTATATAGACACAGTTAAGTCTAATCAAAGCGTTTAATTGGACACAGCCTGTGTCAATCAATCAGACTGCACCAGTGTGAAGCCACTGGGCGGGGCTTCCTCAAAGAGAGGCTGTGATTGGCTTGTGAGAGCTGCAGAAATATCAATGTTTACTTTACATATAATATCATTTATGATTATGAATGATGTCTTATGATGAATGAAGTCTTTATGTCTTCATGAATGTTTAATATTTCTGTGTGTGCTGAAAACCAGGTGTCACGTTGTCTTTAACATTTATTCCTCTCTTTTTAATATACAGAATTTTGTTTTATAGATGATAATATAATTGCATATGTATTGCTAAAGATTATGCTAGAGTTGTTTGTTTCTGGCTTTTCTGAACCCATATGGCAAAAAATATAATTTTTAAATATATTTTTAAATATATTTCAAAATATGTAAAAAAAATAAAAAAAAATGGCCAAAAAATATATTTTCTACCAATATATTTTTTGGTCTTTTTTTTTTTTTTTTTGTATATTTCTGAAGATATATTTAAAAAATATAAATATATTTTTAAAGCATTTTAAAAATATATTTTGCCCTGCATATATTTCAATCCAAGAAAACACATTCACATATGTCACATTTAATGAAAAACGTATAACGCATATGAACTTATGATACATTTAAATAAAAATAAATAATGAATAAAGCCTAAATGTAGGTTACTGTAAGACTGGAAATGTATTTTCCTGCCACTGAAATACATTTTGAAATATTTTGAGACATGAAAGTTGAAAGTAAATATATTTTAAATTTCTAAAATATATTTAATTGAGTGTCACTGTCTACAGCAAATATTTAGCATATATTTAAAATATATTTTAGCCAGAAAAAAATATATATATTTTTTGCCGTATAGGTAAGAATGAACTGAATGCAGTGACTAAACTTTTTTCATATGAAACTTCATTTAATGAAATGCAGCAGAAGTATTTTCATAATCGTTATTTGTATATGCGTTTAATGTTTTATAGTTATCCAGCATAAATTCTACACTATATTGGCCGAACGTGTGGTTATTTAGTCTGACAGTGATTTGCTAAAATGGTTTCCACATGCAAATTAGTTTTTGTATGAACAAGCGGACTGACAAACAAATTGATTGGCTGAGATGATTAACAAGCGATGTGATTGGCCGAGACAGTTCTGGCCTGATCATATTACTGAGGATCCATTTGCAAGTTTCTCTGAACTCATGTGTCAGTTTGATTACGCTCTTTTGTCTGTTTATCACTGACAGTAATGTTGTTGAGTCATTTTATTTTCAATGTACGATGCATATACTGTATACACAACTAAAATCGTCATGTTTTTGCGAAAAAGCAAACGAGTGTTAAAAACCTTTAACACCCAAAAACAGTCTGACCAACATAATAACATTTACCAAAGAGCTTCACACGCAAAAGTCTGTCAGGCGACGTCTGAACGTCTCGTGGGATCATGATTTCTTTTTCTGATGCAAGGATTTTGTTTTGTTTGTAAAATTGTTTTAAAAGTATGCAAAACACTATAAAAGGGTTCACATCTAAACTTAATTGTGATATTATTGCTCACACTAATATTATCACTCCAGATTTTCTTGCTACAATGTAATGTTTTGATATTTTGGGTTTTAGAGAGAGAGAGAGAGAGAGAGATAGTGCTGGGCAATGATTAATCGCATTCAAAATAAAAGTTTTTGTGTACATAATATATGAGTGTGTACTGTGTATATTTATTATGTATATATAAATACACATGCATGTGTTTATTTAAGAAGAATATGTTATGTTTATATATTAAATATTTATAAATAATAAAAAACCTGAATATAAATATATGCATGTTAATACATGTAAATATTTTCTAAATATATACTGTACATGTGTGTCTTTATATATACATAATAAATATACACAGTATACACATATTTTATATAAACAAAAACTTTTATTTTGGATGCGATTAATCGCGATTAATCATTGCCCAGCACTAATATATATATATATATATATATATATATTTACATATATGTGTGTGTGTGTGTGTGTGTGTGTGTGTGTATGCGTATATATGTATGTATATGTAGTCACACACACACACACACACACACACACATATATATATATATATATATATATATATATATATATACTGTATATATATATAAAGTTTGTGGTCAGAAACCTTTTTTTTATGAAATTAATACTTTTGAAATTAAATTAATTACTTAATTAATCAAGGGTGCATTAAATTGATCAAAAGTGACAGTAAAGACATTAATAATGTTACAAAAGATTCAGAAAAATGTTTCGTGGTTTCCACAAAAATATGAAGCAGTACAACTGTTTTCAACATTGATAATAATCAGAAATGTTTCTTGAGCAGCAAATCAGCATATTAGAATGATTTCTGAAGGATCATGTGACACTGAAGACTGAAGTAATGATGCTGAAAATTCAGCTGCGCATCACAGAAATAAATTACAGATTAACAGATATTCACATAGAAAACAGTTATTTGAAATAGTAATCATATTTCACAATTTTTACAGTATTTGCTGTATTTTTGATCAAATAAATGCAGCCCATGAGAAGTAACTGTAGAAAAACAACCTACTGTATAGACATTTTCTGCATTTTTTTAATTTTTTTCATTGATGTGTTCATGTTGACGTTTAGTTTTAGAAAGCTGTTTTTAGACACTTCAGCTATTGGGAATTGTTTTCTTCACTCTTTCATTCTTTACCGTACAGACATCATCTGTGTATAATTTCTCTCAGTGAAATTGAGCTCTTCAGATTGAACCCAACTCTCCCAGAGAATGCTTCTGGGCTCTTTTTGAATGTCGAATGCAGTTCTTTTGATAACACCGACTTGTTTTGATTGTATCTGTCTTTGTTTCCATCTTCTGAATGTGTTTCGATTGTAAGACGAGGCGCTTCTGCCAGCAGATCTCGACTTTCACAAGAATCATTTCAGCGAATTTTAAGCGAAACTAATTAAGAGTAGAGAAGCGAACACCGAGTGTGTGGATGTTATTTTCTTCTTCTTTTAATGCCTGATCAGTTTGATTATAAACAGAGATGTTTCCATGATGGTGATGGTTTCAGAGCGAACAAACAAATAAACTTCCGTTTCAGACATCAAACGTGTCTCACATGTGCCAGTTATTATATTTTTACAAATTACATTATTTTAACATTATGATTTATTTAGTCTGTTTTCAGTTTGCTGTCCAGCGTTTAAAACAGATTTATCTGCGGATGCTGTGAATGACAGTCTAATGGCCATCAGAAATATTCCTTTAGCAGCCATTTTAGCCGTGTTTTGTTTACAGTTATCATAAATCAGGTTATATGGTGATATCTGTGAGGAAAGTTCAATACTTCACCATTAAAGAACGTCACGTGACAATTTTTAAGTAGAAACTTCTTTCTGAACATGATTTAAAACACAAACGTCAATCAAGAAGAACAACACGAGTGATATGTTATTGATAATCCATGTGCGGAGGAAGAGAAAACATTGATCATTGTTTGAGAAAAAACATCCTTTTTTATGTTATGTCATAATGGCATATCCCATCATGCACTTCATGCTTACATAAAACTGCTTTGCCATTAAAATACAGCAACACAAAGGACAAAAAACAAGCAGCTTACACACACACACACACACACACACACAAAACATATTCACCAGTTTTTTTCTGTCTAAATACATAAACACACATTGTTTCTTGTTAAATATAAATACACACACGTTGTTTATGTTAAAGTTAGTTTGTTTTATGTGCCCTGCTGTCAGAGCACTTGGCTCCTGTGTCTTCTTTGACCTTTGACCTTTGTTCCTAAAAAGAGGGGTCAAAGTTTAAAGAGAATGATGTAACAGCCCATCAGCTTTGTCTCTTTAGATCAGCGGTGTCCACACTTTTTAGTACGAAGGTCCAAAAATCAAGTTTGATTCAGGGCCGTGGGCCAATCTTAAATGTTGCTTTATATCCAACTATATTGTATTAAAATGCATTACATTTTTTAAAACTTAAATAATTCAACAAAAATATTAATTACATTTTTAAATAATTATTAATAAAATTTACTTATATTACTTTTATTTTTTACATTTTAATGGTAAAAATAAAAAATGTCATCATGGGCCCTGTTTCAGGCATCTGTGCTTAAGATTTTTCACTTACTGTTTACAGAAATGTAGAGTTTTTTATTTTTATTTTTTACAGATATGTTTAGGTTATTGACTGTTTTTGGTGTTTTTTGATTGACATTTTCTGATGTTGATAAAAAAAATACAATTGTGTTTCTAGCTATAAATAGATTAAAATTTACTTTGTGGTATCATCTAAATTTTCAAGTAAAAAAAAGTGTTTGATGGTAAAAGTGAATAGGGTACAAATGTTAACTAATAGACATTATCATACTTCCCCAGTTAATTGATTACATTAAGAATAGCAAATACTTTTTGTATTAGAATTTTTCTAAAATGTTATGTTTAAGCATGCAAATGAGTCATTGTCTAATTAAACATGCACTAATTTGCCCAGTTTTTCAGAACAGAAATCTAAACATTGAATAAAGCCAGGTTCATTTGATTTTGTTGTCATATTAGAGTTAAAGGTTTTTCTGGAGGGGATTTTGGATATCTCTTTGTATCACTCCATAAATCATAAAAAACTGTCAACAGACAGAAAAAAGACATTTTCACCATGTTTTCAGGATTAAAATTTTACATAAATCAGTGTAAATGATATGTGAACAAACCCCACAGTAAAAATCTTCAGAATATAGATAGTAAAACTGTAAGTTTTGGTGTATGTAAGTTCTGCTGAAGTGGAGAAAAAACTCTTTAAAGAAATGTATTGAAATTGAAATCTACAGATGCAAATAGATAAAAGCGTAATAAAACAACCCTTTAAATGTGTATTTTGGATGTTTTCTTTCCAATAGTCTGAAAAAAAAATGGATTATGAAAAGCTCAACAGCCCAAAATCTCAAAATTGACCAGTGCATGAAAAAACAATGGTTTGTAGTGTTCTGCCTTAAGAATCAGATCAGAAACAGTTCTTTCAGGTCAAAACTGCAGTGACTTTTCTACAGTGTTTACAGTATTCATCAGTCTTTTCTCTTCATTTCACCACAGAGCTGCAGACAGACAGACATCCTCTTACAGTACAGCTTCTTTGTCTAAGTCTTGTGTTAAAGCGGAGGCTTTGTTTAGTAGCCTATAATTTCATTTGTGCGCTGCACATGTCTGCTGTTTTGTGTTTCTTGTGTTGTTGATTCATAGAAAATCAATTTGGGAGGAAAAAGGAAAAGCAGCACAGTTGCCTTCCTTTCTCTGCTCCTGAAGATTTTGCACATTTTCTTCTTTTATGATTCATGATGTTTTTAAACTTAAAACCAAAGCCTGTAAATTAATGGTGATATAATAATATTTATAATAATGTCCAACATAACTAGAGTATATAGGCCTATCGGCTTTTGCTGTAAGATATGTGCAATGGAAAGGATTTTATATGACATCTGTTATTCTTATAAGTGAAAAAAATCTGAATAATGAGA
>CM077258.1:1232500-1355000 GCA_039654775.1 Spinibarbus caldwelli
ACCAGCAGATGACATTGCACCCCAAATCATCACAGACTGTGGAAACTTAACACTGGACTTCAAGCAACTTGGGCTATGAGCTTCTCCACCCTTCCTCCAGACTCTAGGACCTTGGTTTCCAAATGAAATACAAAACTTGCTCTCATCTGAAAAGAGGACTTTGGACCACTGGGCAACAGTCCAGTTCTTCTTCTCCTTAGCCCAGGTAAGACACCTCTGACGTTGTCTGTGGTTCAGGAGTGGCTTAACAAGAGGAATACGACAACTGTAGCCAAATTCCTTGACACGTCTGTGTGTGGTGGCTCTTGATGCCTTGACCCCAGCCTCAGTCCATTCCTTGTGAAGTTCACCCAAATTCTTGAATCCATTTTGCTTGACAATCCTCATAAGGCTGCGGTTCTCTCGGTTGGTTGTGCATCTTTTTCTTCCACACTTTTTCCTTCCACTCAACTTTCTGTTAACATGCTTGGATACAGCACTCTGTGAACAGCCAGCTTCTTTGGCAATGAATGTTTGTGGCTTACCCTCCTTGTGAAGGGTGTCAATGATTGTCTTCTGGACAACTGTCAGATCAGCAGTCTTCCCCATGATTGTGTAGCCTAGTGAACCAAACTGAGAGACCATTTTGAAGGCTCAGGAAACCTTTGCAGGTGTTTTGAGTTGATTAGCTGATTGGCATGTCACCATATTCTAATTTGTTGAGATAGTGAATCGGTGGGTTTTTGTTAAATGTGAGCCAAAATCATCACAATTAAAAGAACCGAAGACTTAAACTACTTCAGTCTGTGTGGATTGAATTTATTTAATACACGAGTTTCACAATTTGAGTTGAATTACTGAAATAAATTAACTTTTCCACAACATTCTAATTTATTGAGATGCACCTGTATATATATATATATATATATATATATATATATATATATATATTTCATCATATTAATTTAGTCCATTTTGGATTTTTGGTTATCATTTAAATAACTGTACCCTAGTTGAATTATTTAATTTTAGCCCCCTTTCTTTTTCCCTTCCATTGTTTGACATCCTTGTTCCAGTGATCAGGTTATTCTGAGAGGTCAAATGTCACGGGTCACCTGATCTCCTGTGACCTTTCAAATCTGGGTCCTTAAAATCCCTCAACAATCTCAATGTAAAATGCATTTACAGGGCATTAAACCTGAAATCTTCATTCCCAAAGAATGACCGTAAATATTTTGTCGCAAAGCGAGGTCAATATAATATCGCTTACATTAAGTCTTCAAAATAATATAAATAGTTTCAAATGTAATTTTTCAACTAGGCCTTGAGTGTTTATTTTGAAATTGCTCATCAAAAGAAATCATGACCTTTTATAAATGCTACAGAATTTTAAGTCATTTAGAATTAAAATAGGGAATAAATGATCATCGTGTATGTAAGTTTTAAAATTATGCAGGACTAATTTTAGTCAGTTTTTCAGGTTAAAAACAAAAAACGCGAAAATTGTATGAATTAATGCCGCATTAAACACAAATCTCTCACTAATGTATTACATTATTCAAAATATTATTGTCATGTGAGATATGAATCGTACAGACAGATTTACACGCCTGTGAAAATTCGTGACTTCAGTCGAACTTAATTAGAGAATTAAAACAATAATAATCTCTGAGCACCTGTTAAAGCATTTCATGCACGACAAGATCCGAACAACAGACTCAAACCAACTGCCTTCAGTGTGTGTGTGTGTGTGTGTGTGTGTGTGTGTGTAAACATGTTTTCTGAAAGTCTTGTGACCTGTAAACGCACCACAGAATTCAAATCTCTTGTTTTAACCTTTAAAAGGTGATTTTGTTTAGTTTTGTCGTATAGGTTCAGATTTCAAGGCCGCTTGAGAGACTGGACGTTTATTTCAGTTCGTCGCATTAAAATCATTTTCATTTCAAGTAAAACATAATAATAAATAATAATGCATAATATTAATACTATAAGTAGCTACACTAAAAATAAACTTTAAAACAATAGTAATACACTTAGATCTGATAGTTATTGTTTTGCTTGACATCAGAATTATATCGATATTTTATGTAAATAAAATTCACAGAATGAGGATATTTGCAGCCAACAAAATGACATTAATGCCATGACATGCCTCTCGGCTGAACATGTTTCTTAACGCTGCATATTCAAATTAAATTACATTTTAAATACGCAAAATCACTGAATATCAGAAAACAAACCTCATCTTTGTAAAAGTTCAAAAGTCCAACCAAAAGTGTTTTGTAACAGCAGGTTAACATGTTATGTTCGCCGAGCCCAAAGACTGTATTGTCATATTTACAGCTGCGGCGCAATAAAAATATTAAACGGCTGTAATAGCCAAAACCCTGGTTGAATTTTTCCGTTCGTTTCGACACTAATTCGGACGGATCTCGTGGATGATTCTCTGTAATGTGATGTGCGCCGCGCAGGTTCGGATAAAAGCGCATTTACGAGCAAAAGAAGCGCATTTCAGGCGCCTTTAATGCTGGAGGAAGGTCAGAGACTTACCGAGAGCCACCGGATCTCTGTACGCGCCCCGAACAGATGCAGCGCAGGACGGTAACGGCAGCATCATGGGGTCCGAGGCGCATTGATTCTGATCAATAGTGCTGCACTTACACAGCAGATGGCCAGAGAGCGACAGAAATGAGTAAAGACAGGGCGAGGAAAAAAAAAAAAATCACTGTCCCAATCGAAGAGTCACTCGAACTTCTTCAGCTTTTAGCTTGAAAGAAGAAACGATGCATCATAATAACAAACTGAAGTGTGTTTCATTTACACTTAATCCATTTAGATGAACGCAAGATGAGTTGATCTCATCACATCTGAACGTTTGCCCTCAAACTAACGCGTTTTGTTTCTGTAAGTCTTTATAGTCTACATTATTGTTTTTTGTTTTTTTAATTTGAAATACATACATTAATCAGATTATTTATCCGTTTGATATTGCAATCAGATGCATATCAAAAATCTCACAGAAAACAAGAATTGTTTTGCATTAAAAAAAATAAAAATAAATAAATAACTAAATGGATTTAAATAGTATCAAATCTTTATTAATCCCCCGGTTTCACGGACAAGGCATAAACCTAGTCCTAGACTAAAATGTAAGTCTTAGCTGTTTCAACTGAAAGAAACTTTCACTGACTGATCTTGAAATATATCAGTGCCTTTGTTTTGTCTCAAGATGCATACTCGTAATGTTTTTTTCTAAGGCATGTTTTATAAAAAATTACTTAAATGTCCTAATTGAACTATGGCCTAATCCTGGCTTAGTCCAAGCCCTGTCTGTGAAACCAGGTCTTTGACTTTTAACTGTTTTATGTAGTATTGTAGGTGTATGTTGATTTTTAAAATTATATTTGTCTTATACTGAGAGGCTATTTGAGAATTTTAGGTTTATCTGCATAGGCCAGTAAATATGCCCACTTGACTATTAAGAAATAGTCCATTTCTACTCCATTATCTATTTTCAAGTCAAGTTAAAGTGGCCCACAAAGTGTAAATTAAATTTGCAAATTTTGGCATTTTTCTATATTTCTTTCTTTATTATTATTATTATTATTATTATTATTACTATTATTTACAATTTAGAAAATTAGAAAACAATTTATAAAGCATGCAACAGTTTTGTCAATGCATAATAGGCTTATTTTCTGTTTTCCTGTGTTTTGGTGATTTTACTGTTGTGAATGTTGTAAAAAGTGTTTTTAGGTTCAATAAAAGCCTAAAAAATACTGTTAAATAGGCTAATATATAATAAAAAAATACTAATTATTCTAAATGGAACTAATATAATAAAAATCGCTCTTTTTTAAGAGTGAAAGTTTGTTAATTTGCGGTTGTTGAGTGTAAAGCTGGTACAGTGAGTTTGGCGTTAGTCTTTTATACGCAAAGAAAACAACGTCCACGTTGGAGACTCTCTCTCTCTCTCTCTCTCTCTCTCTCTTAAATATCGATTTTCTTTGACATGAATAAGGGCCTTTTTCAGTCAGTGATTCTTCGCATTATATTGCGCCAAAGCAAAGCAGCACAAAAGCTCTCGCAGAACATCAGAGCAGGAATCAAGCTCGTGTGTGTCCGTCACTGCATCTCCTGCAGCAGGTATACAGACACTTTTCCTCCAATTTGTGGCAGCTGAAAGGCTTGAGGAGGACACTGGGCCCCCTGCACCTCCTGCTCCTCCTCTGACAGCTGATCAAAAGAAAAATAGGTCACGCTTTTCAGACTTCTGTCGCTCATCCTTAATTACAGTCGCTTTAAACAAAAGCAACATCTGCGCATCCTCCAAACAAAATAGCAACCGGCATTCGAGAAATCTGTTAGCCTACTTCTGAATCACTGCGACCCGGATCAGACCATAATGCGCGTAAAAGAAGTTACTGCGTGAGTGGATTGATCGATTTAGGCTGAGGAACTCTAACTCGAGAAGGATATGATTTGAGGTTTAAAACAAACACGTAGAGCTTATTAAAATTTAAAAAGTACACTTCTTTTGTATACCTAAAAGTCATGCACTGCAAATTCTGATTCTTTTTTAGACATCAGAATTTAACGCGGTGTAAAATTGTGTTTGGAAACAGAATAAAGCCTTAAAACAACCCTAGCACAATTTTACAAATACAAGCAAGAGAATGGTCGGATCCTGTTTACAGTGTGTGCATTTATATTTACAGAGCCAAAAATGAATATGCATAATTAATCTTGTAAATATTAATGTAACGCATGTAATGAGGAAGAATTAAATTAATGGTTAATTCGCAGAAAACACGGGGAAAAAAAGACAATATTTAAACGTACAGTATGTGCAGGAGTTAAGAGTTTAAATTCAATGGATGAAATCAGATAGATTTCAAATATTCAGTAATTTGCTCAATATGCACGACGATGCACAAAATAAAGATATAGAATTTCCTTTTTCCCAAAAAGTACTAATGTATACACTTTAGGTACTAAAGTGTAACTTTAAGGTACTAATATGTGCCCTTTGGAGGTAAATAAGGTACAAAGATGTGCCTTTTACCCCATAGTAGCTTTTTTTTCTGAGGGTGTACAGTTATATTACAGGATTTTGAATAGACCTGTTCATGTGATTATATTTTTGTGTTGTTTCGTAGAGGATGAACCGGATAAACGATGCGTTTGCAAAGACAGCGAAGCGCCCGTCTGACGCGCGATTCCAGATGCAAAGCCAGCGACTCCGAACGGCTTCGTGGAAGCGTCAGCGATTGGCCAGAGGCGCGCTGGCGAGGAACGCGATTGGACCGCCGGCGCGTCAATCAAGTCCAAATCTCCTCCCCTTTCAGCAGGGTCGGGTGCGCGCGGAGCAAGCCCACCCCAAACACCTCCAGCTGCCCAAACAGAAGACGCAGGAGGAGTAGAGGACTCGGACATGGGGAGAAATCAGCACTGGCCCGTCTGATAGAGATCGGTGTTTTTTATTCATTAAAAAAGGAGGAAAAAAACCCGAGAGGCCTTAGGAGAGAGAGAGAGGGGGGAAAAGCAAAACAAATACGGAGAGAAACCCATCCCTGGCACAAAGCTGGACATAAATCAATGGACTGAATGAAGACTGCCTATAACGCCTATCGATGCCTGGCCAAGGATTTGGATGCGTACGCCATGAACCCAGAGATGACAATGGACATTGGCAGCCTAAGCCATGAGCAGGACTTGATGAGCAGCCACAGCCCCCATCACAACCGCAATCCGGGGGCTTCCTTGCGGATACACCAGGATCTGACCGTGGCGCCGTCGCGCTCCGCGATGGTCTCCAGCATGGCTTCGATTCTGGACGGCGGCGGCGCCGGAGGAGAGTACCGTCCCGAGCTTTCGCTGCCGCTCCATCACGCCATGAGCATGCCCTGCGACACCTCCCCATCCGGGATGAGCGGCACCTACACCACCCTGACCCCTCTGCAGCCCCTGCCGCCGATTTCCACCGTGTCCGACAAATTCCACCATCCGCACCATCACCACCATCACCATCAGCGTTTCTCTGGGAACGTGAGCGGCAGCTTCACCCTCATGCGGGACGAGAGGACTCTACCAGCCATGAACAACCTCTACAGCCCCTACCACAAAGACATGAGCGGGATGGGGCAGAGCTTGTCCCCTCTGGGCAACGGCTTGGGCTCCATCCACAACGCGCAGCAGACGCTCCACAACTACGGCGCGCACAGCCACGATAAGATGCTGAGCTCCAACTTCGACGCGCACACTGCCATGCTGGCCAGAAGTGACCAGCACCTCTCCAGAGGCCTCGGTGGCCCCGCGGCGGGCATGATCCCGCCGCACCTCAACGGGATGCACGGGCATCCGGGCCACCCTCAATCCCACGGGCCTGTGTTGGCTTCCAACCGGGACAGACCGCTCTCCTCCTCCTCCTCCTCCGGAGCGCCGGGCTCCGGCTCGGGGCAGCTGGAAGAGATCAACACCAAGGAAGTGGCGCAGCGCATCACGGCCGAGCTCAAGCGCTACAGCATCCCGCAGGCCATCTTCGCGCAGCGGGTGCTGTGCCGCTCGCAGGGCACGCTCTCCGACCTGCTGCGAAACCCCAAACCCTGGAGTAAACTCAAGTCTGGCCGCGAAACGTTTCGCCGCATGTGGAAGTGGTTACAGGAGCCCGAGTTTCAGAGGATGTCGGCCCTTCGGCTTGCAGGTAAGACAAGGTATCTGCTTTTGAACATCTCCTGTGGCGATTTTTAGGCTTTGGCGCGAGCGTTTGTTGTGTACAACGTTTCACTGATGCGCAGACGCGCGGCGCTTTTCTTTTATTTCAAACGTCAGGGGTGAAACAATGTATCGCTCCGCTTCCGTTTTTAGTTTTCCCGTTCTTTGTTTACTTTTGAAATGTTGCAAGTGCATGCTTTGGAAGAGCCGCTTCGGTTTCTTCTCTCTCTCTCTCTCTCTCTCTCTCAGTCAAAGAAAAGCTTTCAGAGAGGTGCTGAATAAGGATGTGTTGGTAATTACTGGACTGTTATTCCCCTCCTGCTCCTCTACATCAGGCGTGTTGCCCCCTCTAGCGATGGGCGGTGCAGGACCCCCTTTTCCTTTGTTCGGATGAAGAAAAAGCAAGACTTGTTTTTTGTAGTTTGGCGTGCGAGGTGTCAGAGACGGTGTCGTGTTGTTGAAGAGCATCCTATCAGTGCATTAAAATAAAAGCTTGGTGCATATTGATTTTTAATTTGTAGGGTGATGCACAATTATTCACTGAAATAATGGACAGCTCTGATGCCTCATGCATTGTGCAACACAAGTGTGCGAGCCTGTGCATTAACTTAAGCTGAGAAAAACACACAAACTGTGCATCTCTCCCTTAAAGAACAATGCATTTGAGTGTCAACAGAAGGTTCGGAGAAGGAGTGTGTCTTTGAGCTGTTAAATCACATACCAAAACATGAGCATCTTTGTCAAAACATGCCATCATTGATTCTTTGCATATAATGCGTTCAGCTAATGAAATGCACTATGTGATTGGCAACAGAAGGCCATTGTTTTGTCAAGCAAACAAATGCATTTTCTTTCATCAAGAATGCAATTTTAAGCAGAACTGTGCTTTGAGACGTTGGCGTAGGCGCTTTAATGCTGTTTCCCTGCAGGGCTCTGGTCTCACAGATGGCTTTGGGTTGGGGGGAAGGTATTATGTGATCTGCAGGGGAATTGAAAAGAAGAACAGAGGCTGCAGCGGCTCGATGAATTATTGATAGAAATCTCTGCGTGACCCTCAGCTCAACGCACAAAACGTCACCTTGTCTTGGGTTAAACAGGCAGAGATGTGCAGCCCGGCACCTGCCTTTTGTTCAGCATTTTGGAGGAGAGAGGAGGCGCAAATAATGAAGTAAAATAGTCTTTTAGAGGAGTTGCAAGTCATGACATCAGAAATGTCTGACCCAGAGAGAATTGCTGGCCGCTTTGTTTTCATGCTTGAATTTCATGCATGTAAATGTTGACTCAGAGCTACACTCTTAAAAATGAAGGTTTCACAGTGGGTTTTCACAGCGATACCATAGAAGAACTGTTTTTGGTTCCTCAAAGAACCGTCTCAAATAGTGTGAAGAACGTTTTAAAATTCTAAAGAACATTTTTCCACTTTAAAGAACCTTTTGTGGAATGAAAAGATTCCACTGATGACCATTAATGCCAGAAAAGAACCTTTATAGTTTTGAGTTAAATTTGTAACTTCTTTCATATTAATCAGCATAATATAATGCTAAACAGTTGATAAGTGACTTTAGATCCAAATACTTAGAAATTATTTTCATATTAGGGTTACAGTGAGGTCCAAAAATCACCAAAGACAACAGTGAATTTAAACAAAACATTAAAATATTCTATTTAACAACATTTAAACTGCAAATAAATCAAGTTTTGTGGAAAATTTCAAACAAAAAGTAGTTATTTATTTAGGTGACTTATCGAATGTAAGTAAATGAGTGTCATTCATGTGACTCTTTGTACAGACGGTCAGATTTCCTTGCTTTGATTGAAGACGTTCATGATCTTCAGGTTTTGCACTGTTAGAGTCCAACTTGTCATTAAAGTCATTTAATTAAATGTTATTTAGATAATGTAAAATGGATTTTTGAACCCCATTATATGCTCACACTTGAAGGTATATTTAATGACTTATTTGTCTTCTTTAAGCATAGCAGTGCAGGTGCCTGATGTCACAGGAGAAAACGAGCCTGTCTTTGCACTATTAATTTAGTCAAATCAAACGTGACGTCTGACTGGACCTCATTCCAGTCACACGGCGCAGGCAATCAGCTATCGAGACGAACCTCGGCCTGGGCCGTCCGCCACGGACAAACAACTTTATTAAGTAAATGATCAAAGGGGACAAGCGCTGTTATACGAGTCAGGACAGAGGAGATTGAAAAAGTGCTGCCAGTGCTGGAGAAACACAGGGTCCCAGCCCGTAAATAAGAGCTCTGGAGATGGATAAATATACTTCCAACCCATGCCAGACTGCATTCGGAGAGACGTCTCTCCTGATTTGGGCTTCTGCAAATGACTATTTCGCTTTCCAATTGAGGAAAGACAGGGAAGATATGAAATATCTGAAAGTCTGAGAGCACTTGCATTTTTGTCATTTCATACAAAATGTTTATTTACAAAGTATATTAACAGAATACCAATTTGAGTGAATGTCGAAATGAAAAATTAATTGCATTAGTGCATTGGAGCAACAAAACTTGATGAACATGTTCTCCATCATGAAAGAGCATCTTGAGCATCTTCAGGAAATCTGACCATCTGTACAATCACATAATCAATGACACTCATTTACTGACATTTGTTCCTAATGTTGCAACGACTCAAATATTTCTTCATGTTCACATCATTTGCATTTTTTTAATATCCAAAAACTATTTATTTACAGGTTTGTGTGAAAAAATCCCAGATTTTCAATTTGGTCTCAAATAATTGGACACCATTGTAAATTATTATGTAATGCCATATTTGCTTGTAAAAATCCAACATTTTCAATGTGGTCTCAAACATTTGGATGTCACTAAATTATTATTTATTTCCAGATCCCAGATTTTAATTGTGGTTTCAAACATCTGAACACTACTGTATATCATTATTTATTTATGCATTTGCATGGGAACAAATTGTACATTTTAGATATTTGGTCACCTTTTTTATTTATTTTCAAGTTTGCATGTCAAAAATCCCAAATATTTGATGTGGTCTGAGACATTTTTACGCCACTGTAAATTATTGTTTATTTGCATGTTTGCATAAAAAAACCCTGAATTTTCAATGTGGTCTCAGATATTTGGACACCACTGTAAATTATTATTTATTTCCATATTTGCATGAAAAAATCCTGACTTTTCAATGTGGTCTTAGACATTTGGGCACCACTGTATATTACATAGTAATGGTTGACCGATATGGTTCTTTAATGGCAAATGCAATACTGATATCTACAGAAGAGGTTGGCCGATAAACGCTGATGTACATGATAACCAGTAATAGTATTTTAACTATTTAAATCACTATGAAATTATACATTTTTATTATATAATATGAAATTCTCTAAAACATGAGTTTGTAGTGCCTAGTAGACCCCAAATGACCCAAAAGCATTAAGTTAGCTAACTATGGTTGTAAGTTCCATTGAACTCTTGGTAACGACGGAACTTGCGACCATGGTTGCGTTTGGGAAACGCACCCCTGGCCGATATATCGGCAAGTGACTAGTTAGAATATCTAGTTGGAATATGTATACTGTCACAATGAGGTTGTGTCAGATGTTTGAATTTGTAAGATTTGAATATAAAGTGAAAGCAAAGATGCAAAACAAAGGCTATATAATCAGCAATGTTTTTAATGCTGTGCCAATCAGGCATCATTGTTGTTAGTCTGTTGTTTTCTGGACTTCTCAAAGGGGAGAACCAGGACAAAGAGATCAAAATCCCAGGGCAGCGCTGCTGTTTATTTTCGTTCTGTCGTTCAGTAATGTGTGTGAGTTATGTCACTTTCTCAAACAAATATGTGTTGCTGAACGACGGCAGATCGATGCGGGTAATCTCTTAAAGATTAAAAGGGCATTAATACTGGCAACAATAACATAAACGTGTGCACCCAGTTCGCATTGATCTGGAACCCGATCCGGACTTATTCCAGTAAAGCTGACGCTGGAAGAACGTTCCCAGCAAGCCAACTGACTCTGTGCTAAAAAGACTCCTGGCGGGCTATTCTGAGCCGTGCTTGTTTAAAAGAATCATTAAAGCTGATGAAGCCACCCGGATGAGATGCGAAATCAACGCATAACCGAGCGTAGATGTTTTCCAGAGGATGTTTAATCACTCCGGCTCTGTGTGGAGGAGGCCGGCGTAAAAACGATGTGCCCGGTGACCTTCACACAAAGACTGGGGCAACGCGACGCGCCTCGCGGCTCCAGAGAGGACGGCGTCTGATAATTATAATGGCTTTGCAGTGCTTTGAGGGACCTTTTAGTGATGAGATTCTCTTCTCAACCCAATAAGTGTGTAACACGGGCCAAGAGAGTGAAATAATCCTGGCAGAAATATGATTGGGCCCGACTGGTTTATCAGATACTCTTGTTATTGTGGTCAAGCAGCTTTTGATACAGAAAGCAAACTAATCCAATCTCATGGAAGATGTCCTAACATTATTTTATGAAGAAAAAAAAACAGCATTGCCTGTTGTATTATTAAGATTATGCAGTAACACTTTACAATAAGGTTTCATTAGTTAACATGAACTAATAATGAACAATACTTCTATTGCACTTAATTTCAACATTTACAAATACTTTTTAAAAAATCTGTGAACCAACAAATAAAAAAATTATTTTTATTAACTAACATTAAGAAAGAGTAATAAATGTTGTTAAAGTTGATTGCTCACTGTGAGACCTTATTATAAAGTGCTACCGATTGCTTTCAGTAATATTTTAGACATTAAAGTAGATTAATTTAAATTTAATCATGATAATTTAGTACTGAAATTTCAGTTAGAGGCCTTTGAATATGTTTAAATGTGGTTGACAATCACACGCATCTGTGTTTCACTTATATATTCCAGAGACACATTGATATGGTTTCATGTTTTTATATATATAATGTATGTATTTTACTCAACAAAAAAAAGAGCAAGTTTGATTAAACAGTTTAGATAAACTGTATAGTGGGGTCTAAAAGTCTGAAAATGCTTCTAAATTCTTAAATTATTTCAACATTTGTCATTGCAAATGATACCAGCATAGTAAGTTTTAATGAAAAGTTGAAAATGCTTGGGAAAAAGCTTCATTTTATGTCAGAACTGCTTTGTTTTAAAATGTTCAAAGTCCTAAAACTTTATTTCCATGTTTAAATCCCAGATGTTTCTGACTTGTGCGTCTCACAGTATGTATTTTCCTCCTCATGTATATCTTCCGGCACAGATCTCTGAAGCGTGCGTTCATGCAGTAGCAGGTTGTTTTGAGTTTTGAGGTGAAGTGATGTGATTATCTCTGTGTCAGGCTGAAATGTCTTATGATTGGGGGATCGCCGTCAGCACCGGCCTGAGCAAAGGGCAAAATTTTTGGTCTCTCAGCCCCACAAAACGGCCCGTGATGCTGCTGTCAGTAAACGAACAGTGAGCCAAAACATGTTTTAATGAAGTGAGTCTTTGGGGGATTCATTTGCCTGTCAGTTTTTCTTTTTATTTGGGTTTTTTCTTGCGTTCCAGCGGTTTTCATGTTAGTGATCCGTAGATGAATGATGTTAATGAACTTGTGTGGGCAGAATGATAAAGTTTATTTAATTTAAAACATGTCAAAAGTTTTTTTTCTTTAGTTCATACACCATCATGTATCTTACTCTGCTGTGGCTTGCTAAAAAGAATAGGCAACTTTTAACTTCAGCTATGAGGAAAGAGAAAGGTTCATGTTTGCTTTTCTAGAAGCTGATAAGAGTTTACGTAATAAAACATGGCCATTATTTACAGTTGGGTCTTATGTTCTTTTCAATAGAGCTTTTGTTAGAGAAATAGATAACAAATTCTGCCATTATTTATTCACCTACATGTTGTTCCAAAACCGTTTTATTATTTTGTTCATTTATGATTATTCATTTGACAGGTCATTGCATTGCATTCCTTAGGAATGGAACCCATGACTTTGGCATTGCAAAAATACTTGCAAAATAATAATAATAATAATAATAATAATAATAATAATAATAATAAAAACTTTAAGAATATATTCCTTTTAATGCAAAAAGAGAAATCCTGCATCTTTATGCAACCCTTTTGCATACAACAGTTCATGGTCATGTCTGTCAAGCGCCAGAAAACCATACTGTAAAAACATTCATATGCCATAGTACGAATTAATGATATGATTTAGAGTTCTTTTTATTATTGGAGCTGCTAAATGGATACAGTAGCTAAATGTTTTTAAATGTCTCTTTTTGTATGGAAATAAGCTGCATGAATATCTGTTTTATCTTTTAAGGATGGAAAAAGTCTTATGGGTTCGGATCAACTCTTTTGAAGAGATTTTTAACAGAGTTAAGCCAAATACAGTTTTGGAGTTTTTAGCAAAAATGAATTATAAAAACATGATATAATTCAGCCATATATTTCTCACCATGAAAATAGCCACATAAGCTGGAATGACAGTAAACACAAACAAACAAACATGGGTTTGGATCTGCATGAAGGTTGTATAAAGGATAACAGTTTTTATTTTAGGATGTGATGCAATTCAGATTCGTGTACTTTTAAGACAGGTTTCTTCTTGCCAAACAAAGATACGGATAACAAAAATACTTAAGTAATCAGTGTTGCTTATTTACCTGTACTTTTGTGCAATTGTAAGCATTCAGTGTGTTTGTGAAGCTGATTGGATCATTGACTGATGTTGTTGACGAGTGTTACTCATCAGCATTGTTTCAACACACCGCTTGTGACCGTTCTGATTGGCTCTATCAGTGTGCTGATGTTTCTGTCTGGCAACAAACCTTTGTACCGCTGATGTCATCATTTCAGACCCAGATGAACTCAGACCTTTTATTCACTTGATCAGAGAACATTTGTTCTGTTCCTCATGGAGATCAAGAGATACTGTGACCCTGAAAGTATCTGCACAATTGTGTCTCACTTAATGACACTTAACCACTTAAACCACTGTTTTTGTTTCATTCATTGGTCAAGATTTTGGCTGTTTTTCTTCCTTAAAATGTCTTTCAGACAGTTGGAAAGAAAACACCCAAAATACACATTTCAAAAAATTCATTTTATTACACTTTACCTATTTGCATCTGTAGATTTCAGTTTCAGTGCATATATTAAAAGTTTTTTTCTCCACTTCAGCAGAACTTACATGCACCAAACTTTGCAGTTTTATTCCTATCTATATTCTGAAGATTTTTACTGAGGGGTTTGTTTATATATCATTCGCCCTGATTTGTATAACATTTTATTCCTAAAAACATGGCGAAAATCCATATCTTTAAAGGCCTAGAGTTTCTGTCTCCACTTCAGCAGTGCTTACATGCACCAAACTTAGCAGTTTTATTCCTCTCTATATTCTGAAGATTTTTACTGAGGGGTTTGTTCATATACTGTATCATTCACACTGATTTCTATAACATTTTATTCTTAAAAGCATGGACGAAAATGTATTTTTTTCTGACTGTTGACAATATTTTCTGATTTCTGGAGTGATAAAAGAGATATCTAAAATCCCCTCTATAAAAACCTTCACCTCTAATGTATCAGCAAAATAAAACAAGAATTTTGTACATGGCGTTATCCAATGTTCTGAATAATTTTCTGGAATTCCATGCAAATGATTGCATTTTTATATTATATAAGGCCTCTCTTGCATATTTGAACATATCAAAGACTTTTACTACAAAACAATTGTCTTAATGTACTGTGATTAATCAACTGGGGATGTATGTATTATCTATTTGTTAGAATTTTTACCCTATTGCCTTAAAATTGTCTGAATGTCACTGCATTAGATATCAAATATCACAGCAAGTGTTGTTTATTTGTTAAGAAAGATACTTACTTAACAGTATAGTTTGAAATGATAGAACGATTTCCAAAAATCACCAAAAAACACCAGTTGATAAAAAGATATTTATTGCAGAAAAGATCCTACAGTATTTCAGACATGCACATACTTGATATCTTTATTATAAATGTGATGCATGTGAACAAATAATTTTGGGGTTACATATTTAGTTCTGGCTCAAGCAAGATGATCCACTGCAGAGAAGAGAACATGACTCTGTCTCTCTCTCAGTTTCTCTTTCCTTCCCCTCCTCCATCTCTCGGCGAGGTGTCCGGCCTCCACATTAAGGATATCCGCACATGCACAGAATGACACAGCTAAGTGCAAGACTACAGCATAATGCATTTAGCAAGTCCTCTCGCTCTAACACACACTCACACACACAGGCCACTTCCAGAAGAGCGTATGCTTAGAAAATGGTTGATGTTGAGATCAGAAGCATTTGAGCGGCCTGGCGTTCGCACGAGAGATCACACGACTGTGAGAGTATGAAACACTAGCCGAATTTAAAAAAGGAGTGATTTTTCTCTCGTCTGTTATGGGTAGGTTTCAGCGAACAAGTGAAAACATCATTACTGATCGTGTTTTGTGGCGAAATATATTGATCCGATGACCCCCCCCCCCCCCCCCCCCCCCCCACTCCCCGGCTCTCATTCTCTTGCTTTCTTTGTACTGTATCTCTTGCTTTTTCTCCCTCATGTAAATCTGATGACTTTAAGATGCATGTGACTGGACATTTAAAGATTCTGTAAATGTCATTACAAGTGCTTTAGCTAACAAAATTGAGTAGGGAATTTTTATTTAAACTAATTTTAGCCATTTGCATTTACTCGTTTTAGAGTAAACTTTGATAGAGTGATAGAGCAATATTAACCAGGCTGATTAATTGACTTATTTTAATTTTTTATTTTATTTTATTAGATTATTGATCTAATCTATTAGATATAGATTATTATAGATTCTATTAAGTCTTTTGGGCTACATGTCATATCATTGTTGTTACAGCACAGTATATACAGTAGCATAGTATATTTGAGATGCTATTATAATTTTATTAATATTTTAATTGTTTTAATTTAGTTTTTATTTTTATGTTTGTTGTTTTCATTTTGTTTTTCCTTAAAGTTTTAGTACTGTGTTATTTTTGCCATGTTTTTTGCCAACTAGCTGAAATAAAATAGGTTTAAGTTTTTATGTTTATTTTATTTTTTTTTATTTTTCAGTGAATGTTTATTTCAAGTAACAAAATTGCTTTAATGGTTTTAGTTTTAGTTAACTATAATAACCCTGATACATAAAATCTACTGACAGCCTAATTCAATACATTTTATGTAAATATTGTAAAATAAGTGTTTAAATCTCTCTAGATATCTGCACCCATTTTGGCTGATCTCTAATTCTGATTAGAGTTTTGATTTTTCTTGCATTTTTAAGATCATTCAAAGCATCAGATCTCAAGGTTTTCTGCTTCTGTCTTCAGAAACGAACTTCAGCTGCATCCGCATGTATAATTCAGTGATGATCAGACAGCGGTTTGTTTTTGTGAAGTCATGGACATAATGTACCGAGAGAACTGGCAGAGTAAAACAGCTGCGTCTGATGTGAAGACTGCAGTCAACATGAAATTTACCTTAATGCATGTTCCTGGTTTTATAGGGAATGATTCATTGGTGCATCTTATTGCAGTAAAATGTAATGGTTTGCTCTAACTCTGAAAAGACTTTCCTTATCCGCTGACGTCATGTAGGCCGTGTGGGCTGTTGCTTAATGTTAATGTTTCATGTGTGTTGCATTTGTTTTTGTTGCGCTCTTATTCCAGGTGATCGAAAATAATGTACAGAGAAATGGAGTCAGAATTAGTCACATGAAATAGAGATGTAAAAATGTGGCACTGATTTTAGATTATATGAATATATGAAGTGAATATAAATACATTTAAAGGTCAAAAAATCCTTCAGGAATGACAATGGAATATGGATTCAGTCCTAAAATGACAAATAAGATTTACTGGGTTTAACAGTAGCCAATGCATTGATATGTATTATAATAATATAATTGTTAAAAATTCACACAAATTAAAAAAAAAAAAAAAAAAAAAAAGAATGTTTTAGTAATTTTTTTTTTTTTTGGCTGATGCCAGTAGCCTAAATATGGCCATATATACCATCTAATATATTTTATACACATAAGAATCCTCAGAGAATCTATAAAGAATCACATATGATCCTAAAATGAATATCCAGTTTTTATTCTAATTATATATATATATACATATATATACATATACATATATATATATATATATATATATATATATATATATATATATAGCAGATGCTTTTATCCAAAGCGACTTACAAATGAGGACAAATTAATTTATTCTCTGAATTTCTGAAGATCTAGAGGATCTTAGACAGTATTTTTTTCAGTTTTGCTTCCAAATTATGATACATATTCCATTATTATGATACATATTCCATTAGTAATCCTTTGCACAGTTATAGTTTATTGTTTTTTTGCTTGATGTTTTTCAGAACAAACAGAAATTACAGTTTTAAAATTTCAGTTCATCCTGTTGAATTGAAAATAAATTTAGTAAATTTGTATTTGATTTATGTTGTAGTATTTCCAAATTTTTCCATTAACCATCAGTAGCATTCCTTTAGGATTTTTTATACTTCAAATTAAATTAAATCTGATTTCTCACAGATTTCAATATACAGGTGCATCTCAATAAATTAGAATGTCATGGAAAAGTTCATTTATTTCAGTAATTCAACTCAAATTATGAAACTCGTGTATTAAATAAATTCAATGCACACAGACTGAAGTAGTTTAAGTCTTTGGTTCTTTTAATTGTGATGATTTTGGCTCACATTTAACAAAAACCCACCAATTCACTATCTCAACAAATTAGAATACTTCATAAAAACATTTTTAGCGAATTGTTGGTCTTCTGGAAAGTATGTTCATTTACTGTATATGTACTCAATACTTGGTAGGGGCTCCTTTTGCTTTAATTACTGCCTCAATTCGGCGTGGCATGGAGGTGATCAGTTTGTGGCACTGTTGAGGTGGTATGGAAGCCCAGGTTTCTTTGACAGTGGCCTTCAGCTCATCTGCATTTTTTGGTCTCTTGTTTCTCATTTTCCTCTTGACAATACTCCATAGATTCTCTATGAGGTTCAGGTCTGGTGAGTTTGCTGGCCAGTCAAGCACACCAACACCATGGTCATTTAACCAACTTTTGGTGCTTATGGCAGTGTGGGCAGGTGCCAAATCCTGCTGGAAAATGAAATCAGCATCTTTAAAAAGCTGGTCAGCAGAAGGAAGCATGAAGTGCTTCAAAATTTCTTGGTGAACGGGTGCAGTGACTTTGGTTTTCAAAAAACACAATGGACCAACACCAGCAGATGACATTGCACCCCAAATCATCACAGACTGTGGAAACTTTACACTGAACTTCAAGCAACTTGGGCTATGAGCTTCTCCACCCTTCCTCCAGACTCTAGGTCCTTGGTTTCCAAATGAAATACAAAACTTGCTCTCATCTGAAAAGAAGACTTTGGACCACTGGGCAACAGTCCAGTTCTTCTTCTCCTTAGCCCAGGTAAGACGCCTCTGACGTTGTCTGTGGTTCAGGAGTGGCTAAACAAGAGGAATACGACAACTGTAGCCAAATTCCTTGACACGTCTGTGTGTGGTGGCTCTTGATGCCTTGACCCCAGCCTCAGTCCATTCCTTGTGAAGTTCACCCAAATTCTTGAATCGATTTTGCTTGACAATCCTCATAAGGATGCGGTTCTCTCGGTTGGTTGTGCATCTTTTTCTTCCACACTTTTTCCTTCCACTCAACTTTCTGTTAACATGCTTGGATACAGCACTCTGTGAACAGCCAGCAATGGATGTTTGTGGCTTACCCTCCTTGTGAAGGGTGTGAATGATTGTCTTCTGGACAACTGTCAGATCAGCAGTCTTCCCCATGATTGTGTAGCCTAGTGAACCAAACTGAGAGACCATTTTGAAGGCTCAGGAAACCTTTGCAGGTGTTTTGAGTTGATTAGCTGATTGGCATGTCACCATATTCTAATTTGTTAAGATAGTGAATTGGTGGGTTTTTGTTAAATGTGAGCCAAAATCATCACAATTAAAATAACCAAAGACTTAAATTACTACAGTCTGTGTGCATTGAATTTATTTAATACACAAATTTCACAATTTGAGTTGAATTACTGAAATAAATGAACTGTTCCACGACATTCTAATTTATTGAGATGCACCTGTATAGGCTGATGAAACAGGCTGGTCTTTGGATTCCTCATTAATTACTGAAGGGTTAAGCTGATGCTCAATACAGGCAAGGACTGATCGATTTCATACGGCCGGGTCTTTCAGGGCAACGCGGAAAGCGTTCAGATCCGAGCGAACGACAGCGATGTGGTTAGGACCATTCCACTGGACGTTTCCTCTCACACACATTGATTTACATTTGCCAGCGAGGAAAGATAAACCAGAGGTGTGAGAGCTGCTCTTACCCGTTTGATGAAAGGCCAGGGAAACCTGAGGTATTGATCGGATTGATTGAACTCTACCCCTTTTAGAAAAGCCCAAAGTTGACTCCCCTCTCCCACCACGGAAATGGTAAATCCCTTTGAATAATATAATTGCTTTTTTGATCGCACTGTAAAGCGCCATGAGAGCCCGTCCTGATGGAGTCAGTGTTGCATGGACGCCCATTGATGGCTGAGATTGCGTCTCCGTGTGTGTGTGTGATTCTTTCGGCCGCAGTAAGCAGAATATCTTTCGGCCGCAGTAAGCAGAATACCAAATGATGATGGGGAAATTCACTGCTCCACAAAAGCAACAGTCTGGAGCTTTTATCCAGAGCAGCACTGAACAGAAAGCCATCAGGGCCTCATAAAGAGAGCTCGGTTTAGAAAGTAAACATTGATCCTTTATTTTACTAGAGAGAACAAAAGGAGAAAGTACAGCTACCTCGTGCACAACAAAGACAACTGACCCAGCTAACAAAAGAGAAGAGTGTTATGAAAATGTTACATCTGAATGTTTAAAATGTCCAGTTTTTTTTTTTTTAAATGTTTCAAAATGTGTTTTCTTGATTATGCAAATGTTCCATATTCCATTCTATTAACTGGAAACTTTATGGGAACGTTACATTTGAATGTTCTCTAAACTTCCTGAAACAAGTAATTACATTTAAAAAATGTTAATTGAACGTCCAACAAAAACGTTTAAAAACATTCTTTGAATGCTTTTGCATTTTAGGAAAGTTTTGTGCTAACATTTCGAGAAAATTATTATTAAAATAACTTTTATTATGTATTATATGAAAATGTTTTTCTAAATGTTCTCTGAACATTCAAAACGTCTCTTTTAAACGTTTTAAAAACATCTTTTTGATTTTGCGAACACTGAGGGAACATTCCATTTTAACCTTTTGCAAATATTATGGGGTTAATGAAATGAATTACATTTAAAAATGTTAGCTGAACATCTAGCTATAAGGTTTCAGAAAAACAAATGTTTGTGCTAACATTTTGAGAAAATTATTAAGTATGTTTTAGGAATGTTTTGCTAACGTAAGCATTGTTACGAAAACGTTATTTGTGAATGTGCAAAATGTCAATATTTTTTAATGTTTAAAAACGTTTTTTTCTTGGTTATGCAAACATTGAGGGAATGTTTCAATTTATCATTTTGCAAACATTATGGGAACATTAATTTTGAATGTTATCTTAATGTTACATAAGCATAAAATTAGTTTCGTTTAAAAAATATTAGTTGAACATCCAACGTTAATGCTTCAGAAAAAAAATGTTCAAATGTTTTTGTGCTAATATTTTAAGAAAATTATTAAATATGTTCTAAGAATGTTTTGCTAACATTCACATTAAGTTATGAAAACATTATTTCTGAATGTTCCAACCATTTTAGTTCCATTTACAAAAGTCAGTCGAACATCCAACTGAAATGTTTCAGAAATAATAATAAACAGCGCTTTTGTGCTAACGTTTTGAGAACATTACTCTACTAATGTTACTGCAGGAATGTTTGATCATAACTTTGAGAGAACCTTTCCAGAACGTTCCCTGTTAGCTGGGGAAAATATTCCCCAACTTCAAATGAATTAATTTCTAAAAATGAAAACAGTGCAGCATTGGGATACTAGTTGAAGGGAATGCTTATGGATTTTTTCCCATCATAATTCGTAACCAATCCTAAAGTATAGAAATCCTATATTAATTAGAGAATCATTTGACTGCTGATAGAATCTTGTATCATTATCCTAAAGCATCCTAATCCTAAACAGGATTTTACGGAAGAAAAAGGGTTCAGTTTATCCAGTAGGATCTTATTTGCATCGTATAGGATTTTTATTGATCCCATTATAGGATCCTTTAGGATTTGCTACAAATTATGAATTCCAATTCCTAGAATCCTGCATGTATTCCTTCAGGATTTTTCTGACTAAATCCCAATGTTAGATTCCAAAATTGCTTTCTATTTATGAGAATAAACGTGTATTATTCTTATAATCCTGCAGTTATTATGGATTTGGGCCTAGTAATTGTGTTTAACCAGCAGAAATGATGGCACACCTTTGGAAAATGCTAAAGATTGAGACCCTGCAACTAAATTTAGTAAACCTCAGGGCTTAAAATAAGCACACAGACTGCATTTTGTGCGTTTTGCAGATGAAACGGCTGATGTTTTGACAGAGGAGCATCAGTAATGGAGGCTTTGAGTGGAATGGCGCTCACTGCTCGTGTTACTGTGGGTCTGATGGGTGAACAGCGCCATCAGCTGCTGATCAAACACACTGCACATCAACTTTGTGTGTCTGTGCTGGACTCACATGATTTCAACACAAGCTGACATCTTAAACATCAAAATTATATGCATCGGCTATTGTCTAGATGATGATGTGCCTCTGTGGCAACAGATGATTCTTACAATAATGCATCATTCCATTTAGCTGCATAACAAATTAATTAGTCAGAATTGTAATAAGTAATCTGTGGCGGTAGTGCATCTAGTCTTATTGGATGTTTGCATTTTCTGATGAAAATGTGATTGGTGCTTGCACAAAAGAGTCCATCTTGTAGCACAAATAATGTTGGATAACCAATAGTGATGCTTGACTAAAGCAAACACCTCTAATTAACATTTGTGTATGTAAACTTGCTTTGGAACAAGTACTGTAATAATTTACTGTATATTTTAATATATTTTAATGTATTTTGTTTTATGTGTAACTAAATGTGCTGCCTATCTTGGCCAGGGCCCTCTTGTAAATGAGATTTTAAATCTCAAGAATTTTTAATTCCTGGTTAAATAAAGGTTTAATAATAATAATATTAAATGGAATTAAATTGGCAAATTAAATTTTCTAAAACGTTTCAGTTGGACGTTTATTTAATGTTTTTTGAATGTTATGACTAGTTGTTTTCAGAGCATTATCAGAGAACATTTGTTTAAAGTATATTCTTTAATAATGTTATTTATACAGTGTTCACAGAACGTTTTAGTTGGATGTTCATCCAACATTTTGTAAACGTTATTGCTTACTACTTGTTTCAAAACATTAAGAGAACATTCAGTAGAATGTTTTAAGTTATTTGATCTTTAATAAGATTATTTATACATTGTTCACAGAACATATTTTCTGAAATGTTTTAGCCGAACATTCATGTAACATTTTTGTTGTTGTTACTTGTTTCAGAACATTCAGAGAACATTTGTTTGAAGTTGTTTGTTGTTTAATAATGTTATTTATACATCGTTTACAGAATGTTTTTGCTGAAATGTTTTAGTCGGACATTCATCTTCTTATATAAATTACAAACAAATGTTCTTCAAAGTGTCTGGTCTATAATAACATTATTTATGTTCTCAAAACGTTCAGAAGTAACATTTCTGTAATGTTTGCAAAATGATAAAATAGAATGTTCCCTTAATGTTTACAAACAACATTTTAAAAACATTTTAAAAATCGGATGTTTCAAATGTTCAAAGAACAAAATGTTTTCAGAACTTAAGAATGTTGGCGAAACATATTGTTCTAAACTGGGATGTCTGATGGACTGAACTCCTCATTATCTTTATTTTTACATAAAAATTCCCTAAAAAAATTTACACGCATAACTATGTGTGGGTGTGGGTCTGTTTAAATTTTTAGGAAATTTTTGTGTAAAAATATACATAATGAGAAGCTTAGTCCATCATGCTGTCAAACGATAAAAGCTTTTGTTTACATAATATATGTGTGTGTACTGTGTATATTTATTATGTATATATAAAGACACACATACAGCATATATTTTGAAAATATTTACATGTATTTACATGTACATATTTATATTGTATTGTATTTATATTTATAACAGTGATTGAATGATAGGGGAGGAGACATTTATTCATAGAAATATTGTTAAAAATGTTGCCACATTCAGATAAAGATTTCAGAATGCAGGCTAAGTGACACTAATTAAACAAGTATATGTTCAGCTAATTGTCAGCCTCTTACATGTGTGCTTCTCATAAACAATTAGTGAATATGCATATAAACAGCCTTTTAATTAACAGAGTAGAATAATCATGGCTGATAGAAATACAAGCAAACGTAAAAAATAAAAAAAACAGACTGGACACAAGCACAGCTGTTACATCTTACCCAACTGATTAATGAAAACAAGGATATAATGAAAGGTAAATTTGGAGTTGCATAACCTCCAAAACCAAAGGTGATACGTGAAATGTTTACTTTCCGAGGCAGATTGCCGGCAACAGCTATTTTTTGATAGTATATGGCTTGGTCTTAGTGACTTAAGTCTCTTCACTACTCCTAACGTTTCACAGATTTAGGAGTTACTTTTAGCGCTAAAATGCTTTGTGAAATACTCTCAGAGCAAACATTTAGGAGTAGGCTACTAAATTTAGAACTGACACAACCATTATTTTTAAGATTTTCTCCTAAATTGGCAAGTTATGAGCTAATTTTAGGCTTTAAGATGTTTTGTGAATACGGGCCCTGGACTTTAATGGGTTAATGGAAGTTGAGGATAAAGCACTGAATGAGTTTTAGATCCCTAAACACTCACTTCTGCGTTTCTGCTGCTATTGTTTCTACATCAATTATACATGCAAAGTGTGGAAAACTTCTGTGCATTTGTCTTTATCAAATATTTAGTTTAAGCACGCTGTGATAGGGGCTGGCGAGGGCTTTGTCATTTTTATACACGCGAGCATCTTGGACGTCTGTCTGCAGCGCTCAGCAACTTCTGCCTGAGTGCAAGACCTGCGCTTTCTCACACTCTTTACACTTGGCCTGCTGCCGCCTTAATTTTATGACAAATGGGTCTGCGCTGCTTGTGTGTGTGTGTGTGTGTGAGTGTGTGTGTGTGTGTGTGTGTGTGTGTGTGTGTATGAAAGAGAAAGCAAGTCTGGTAATGAGGGTGTGAATGCAGCAGAAATGAAAACACTCACACACACACACACACTGTGTAAAACCACACTGGCGTGTGTGTCCGCCTTTATTTACACCGTCGTTTCCTCTTACATAATAGTTTTGTACTCAATTGAGCTCTTAACCTGATTTCTATTGATCTGGTCCAGGCTCAGTTGTGCATACTTAATTCGGAGAAGTAATCAAATCAAATCTTGACACACACACACACACACACACACATGCACGCGTGTAGTCCTGGTAGAAACAGTAGCATTTATGTTGTTTGCAGATAAAAATATGTTTTAGTTCATTATTAGTGCTGTTGATTTGTATTTTGAGTTGTTGCATGTGATTCTTCAGTGCAGATTTGTGGCAGAAGTGATGTGATTATGGTCGAGCATTCAGGATTTTCATTCATCTTTTCATTTCAAATTAAAATACTAAAATTAAGTACTAAAATCTGAAGTACTAAAATCTGTTTAGTACCTTTTATAATATACTGACAACCACCATAATAAATAAATAAACACATACAAAATAAAAAAGAGAGAAAAAGAGAAGGAGTAGCTTTATGAACATATTAATATATAGAAGGTGCACAAAACACCATCATGGTAACACACATAACCCTAAAATAATGCCATAGACATTTAACAAAACAAGATGTAACATAAAACTCTAATGTACATAGATGGTTATAAAAAACTAAAAAGAAATGTAGTTATTTAAATGAAAAACTATCACACAGGAAATTTCTGATTTTTCACTGTAAATTATAAAAGTATTTTACTGTAAAATAGCATGAAATGTCCCATTAGATTATATGTTCTTGTACTTACTGTTGGTTAACTTACTGTTTACCTATTTTTAGAGATGTATTGAATTAATTCAGATCCGATAAAGACTTTTGTTGGACTGTAAGATAAAAATATTTGTCTTTTTAAAGGTGAATGATTTGTAGACAGTTGAGTATGATTTGAGTTGTGAGTTGGACAGTCTGCTGTTATATTTATAGTTTTTCCTCATAGTTTTCTTGTCTTCTCGATGTGTTTTGCTTGAAATCTATGTGAAGTGCTTCAGCTTTAGCAGCGTTTACCGAGATCAGCAACAAACTCATACACAGGTCAGCAAAATCCACAATCATTAAAACTGTAGAAACACTTTCATACACATTAATAAGACATTGTGCCCGAGGCCGTGATGAACTGTATTAATTTGTTGTTTTTAATGCATAATTTTATTTTATTTTATTGAATTTTAATTCAGTTTTGTGTAAAAAAAATAAATAAATAAAAAAATTTAAAAAATTAACCGGCTAATTAAATACGTGTCAAGGAAGAGATCTCTGATCAATTAATCATTTTATTTCCTATTTTATTTTTATTTTTTTGACATTTTTTTTTAAAATTGGTGCAATCATTTCTGCTTGTCAAACGTTAAAATTGGGCCCAAACACACAATAACTGCAGATTAACAGATAAATAACAGAATAATGCATGTTTATTCTCATATCTTAAGAGCAATTTTGCTTCATAATGAAAAATATAAAGCAACTGCATTAGAATTTAGTTAAAATGTATCCTGAAGGAATAAGTACAAGATTCAAGGAATTAGAAATGCAAGATAAAATTGAATGGATTGCATTGTGGTATATACTTTGTGTGCTTTTGTATACTGTACATTTTGCCAAATGTTGCTGGTCCTTCGTATCTATCAAGTTTTACACACTGCAGAAAGGGTGCTAGTGTGTACCCTCGCCCCTCTCTCTCTCTAGATATCTGTGGTGTTTGTTGTTGATTTGTTGCTGCTGTAGGTGTAGATCAGACTGGTTCTCGCTCTGGTTTATCTGGTAATTATCAGGTGATCATGTGTTTTTGGTCTCTGGAGTCTATCGTGATAAAAGACCCTAAAAATAATGCCAGCAGCTCCAGGTGAACAGGAGTGAATTACTCTGGGAATCGTGGTGGTCGCAGAAGCAATTACCTGGAGAGGATCTTTAGCTTCCTCAAATCATCTACAGATTTCCTGTGAGACGCACTGATCACAGAGCAGATGTTACGCTGTTCGAGTCCTGATTTCTGAACGAGAATCTGTTAAAACGCATCTCGGGAGATTTGTTCTAATGCAGTGTTGATATACTTTACTAAAAACTAAACTAAAACTATTAACTGAATTGAAAAAAATATGAATTTTAGATGAAAACCTTAAACATTTGAAATATTTTGGCAACTCTCTGAAATAAAATAAGTTTAAGAACTAACATTGCTAAAGCAAAAACTGAAATAAAAGTAAATTAAAGCTAAAAACAATGACAAATGCACATACAATTACTAATACTGAAATAAAAAACAAACACAAGCTAAGTATAAATATTTATAAAACAAAAAACTAATTAAAATTACAAAAACACAACAAAATTACTAAAACTGAAATAAAAACTAAATTAAAACTAATAAAAATGACAAAAGCACATAACAAAATTAATACTAAAATAAAAAATAAAATAAATTAAAGCTAAATAGAAATATAAAAACAATAAAAATGACAAAAGCAAATAACAAAATTATTAAAACAGATAAACATAAATTAAAGTTAAATAGAAATAAAACTAAAAATTAGAAATAAAATAGAAATAAAAAAACTTAACAAAAAATGATACTTTTTTGCACATAAAGTTACTAAAACTAAAACTGATATAAAATTAAATTTAAGCTAGAAATCTTAAAAAATAAACAAAAGTTATAAAAGCACATATCACAATTACTAAGCCTAAAACTGAAATAAAATACATTTTAAAAAACAAAAACTAATAAAAATGACAAAAGCACATAACAAAATTACTAGAACTAAAACTAAAGAAAAAAAGAAAAGAAAAGAAAAGAAAAAAAGCATGTTAAAAATACTAAAACAAAATGAAAACTGAAAATGTAAAAAATAAATGCTATTTCAAATTACTATAATAACACTGGTGCTAATCATAAATAACACTGTCTAATTGTTTTGGTATTTTCTCTTTTATGTAATTCTAATCTGATAATCCAAAGGTTGTAGGTTCGAACCCTGCATTAAATGTTTAAGTGTTTGCTAAATACATGAATATAAGTGTGATTGATTCTAACATGTTTCTTCTGTGTCTTTTGTCTCCTTTCTAACAAACGAAACCCCCGAAGCGTGCAAAAGAAAAGAGCAGGACCCGAGCAAAGACAGGAGCAATACACCAAAGAAATCGCGGCTGGTTTTCACAGACCTGCAGCGGCGAACACTTCTGGCCATCTTTAAGGAGAACAAGCGTCCGTCCAAAGAGATGCAGCTGACCATCTCGCAGCAGCTGGGTCTGGAACTGAACACTGTCAGCAACTTCTTCATGAACGCCCGCAGACGCAGCCTGGACAAATGGCTGGACGAGGGGAGTCTGGGCAACACGTCGTCCACCTCCAGCACTTGTACCAAAGCGTGATCCCGCACGGGGGATGAAGCTCAGTTTTTTAAAGAGGAGAAAATCATTCCGAAGGGCAACGAGAGGAGAGAAGCTGCTTACTGGCTCGAGTCGCAGTCAAAAACACACTGATCTATTCATCCAAAGAGCTAAACGTCAGGAAAAACGCTGAAGAGAAAACCAAAGGGTCTGCATTTCACATCTGCATTCACTCGAATTAGCTTTGCTTTTCATTTCCTGAAGTGTGTGTGTGTGTGTGTGTGTGGAGATACTTTATAAGGATGAATCTCACAAAAACACATCCAGGTCACATTTCATGCAATATTTTACACTGCTAATAGAGTATTGTGTAGTATGTCTTGTTTTCGAGTGCAAATAGTATTTACTTGAGAAACAAAAAAAATATGAAGATTTTATCTGACAAATCTATCAAAATTAAGTGAGTTTTGCTTTTAAAAAATTGCCAATGGGGTCAGAAAAATAAACTGAATTCAAAGGGAAAACAATTATTTGAAATGTATTTATAAAACATACAAATGTATTATACTAATGTACAATAATATTTATTATTTTACGCAAAACTCCTCAGAAAAAAAAATATTTAATGTAATTTTCCTTCTCAATTAAATATATCTTGACGTAAGCATTTTTAGATATTAAAAATACTTAGGAAATCATTTTTTTGCTGTGTAATTGGCATATAGGCTTTTTAAACAACAACAACAACAACAGCAACAATAATAATAATTTTTATTATTATTTATAAAATAACAATTCCCAAAAATTCCCATGGTCAATTATTGCTCCTATTATTGTTACTGTAATACAGTCGTTTTTATTACAGTAATCTGAATTTTATGGTAATGCATTTTCATTAAAACTAAATATTAATGCATTTTGGAGTGAAATATGACTTGTATAATGTTCTCTGTGAGATTCACCAATCGCAGA
The DNA here is from genome assembly GCA_039654775.1 of Spinibarbus caldwelli. Classification (NCBI taxonomy): domain Eukaryota; kingdom Metazoa; phylum Chordata; class Actinopteri; order Cypriniformes; family Cyprinidae; genus Spinibarbus; species Spinibarbus caldwelli. The sequence goes on from CM077258.1 coordinate 1,260,926, forward strand.
CAAACAGCAGCGTAAATAACCACACAGGTTTAAGATGGCATTGGGTTGCAGGTTTTTCTAACACACTGAACCTGGTTTCTCCTCTGTGAGTTAGAAAAAACCCCATCAGAAGCACAAAGCACAACAAACGTGAAGGACACGCCGACCGCAGGTCTCTCACACCGTTATTGGCCGTCCGGGTTTGTGAGCACAATCCTGAAGCACATTAAATTTGCAATAGAACAGGGACTGGACCACACCAATTGTTCTTCTGTGGTTATAAAACAACTCAGGATGATACGACCGAAGAACAAGCATCTCACGAGCTCAACACACTCAATGAATTACATCGCAAAATACACACACACACACACACAGACACAGTCATGACTGTAACTGTATTAAGCTAAGAAACCAAACACAAGTGAACTGGCATTGGTGATCAGGGCCTTTACAAGAGTTTAAGAGGACAATCTCCACACCAATGCCTACCAACTTAGCTTTCCCAAAGTGTGCATGACTCCTTCCCTCGTAGCTTTAGCTCACTTTCCTAGCTCTTTCATGCACTCATCTCAAATTCCATCCCTCGTCCTCATTTATTATTGAACCGATGGACAAACAGAGCCGGTAAGCACTTCTCTCCCGGGTTACGCTTGGATCACTCAAAACGGACACTAAAGACCTTTTCTATTTATTGACAAATCGACACCAAAGAAACTTTTTCTGCGCCTAACTGTTCTGCAAATGAAAACTGTTCAAAGGAAAAAAATAACCAAAAAAAAAAAAAAAAGCGACGGCGACAAAGCGGGACGCCGAGCAGTCGTCTTTGTTGCGCTCGGATCGGTGGAGACTTTGGAAGCAGAATGGGATCGGAAGGGTTTTCAAATGCGACGGAGCTGTTCCCATGGCAACGGAGAATGATGCGTCTCTCAAAACAAAACAAGATTGTCTTTTAATGTGTGCCTATGCAGTTTTTTCAACCAAAATGGAAAGAACAACAAAAACCTCATCAGCTACAATACCAAAGATTCAGAGTTACTCCCGCCGCAATTCCCTTCAGTTTCCCATCCCGCCTGTTCAGGCGCACCGGCGCGGCGCGGCGCGGAGGGGATCGCAGTGGCGCTTCTCTCCAAACATGGGACGTCTAGGGTTCAGCGTTTGGCTTATTTCATCCGTTTTGCAGCTAAAACTAAAGGTGTAACTCAGCCTGATGGGCATACCAAAGATAAACACCTTTAAGCACATGCAACCTCACTTTTTCCCCATTTTCCCAAGCCGAACGACTCATTATCTTGTAGTTCTGTGCTCACATCCCATCGTAGTCCAATGACGAATCAGTTCCACCAATGCAGACGTCATCCATCCAAGCCTTGAATCCCAAGTCCCATGTTTGAGAGAGCCGCTGCAGCCGGTTCCATCACTTACTATATTCCAACTAAAAAGCCAATAATCTGCCAAAAACGCTCACTTAATCTGTAGAGAGGAAACTGCAGACTGTAGGTCGAATAGCTTTATCCTTTAGGTTTCTCTCTTTAAAAGCTTCTAGTCCAAAGATTCTCCAGAGCCACTTGGTTGGAGCTTCATCTGCTCTTCACGAGTCAGGTCTTTAGGAACATGGGCCAAAGAGCTTTTCTTTGCTTGTCTTAGTACTTATATTTTGCTAATGCCTCTGTACAATGTCTTACCCAGGTTTTGCAATATGTGATTTATTTATGTAATTTATATTTGTTATGATTGAACTTAATTTAAATTGCCAAAAACCTCCCCTTTTATCCTAAATAGCTTGCCAAAGTTTACATTTACTTCTTTTGCATGTTGGACACCATCAGACGTATTTATTTATGACTAGTATGCATAGGTTATTGTTTTGTTTCTTAATTATTTAATGTTATTTAATTAGATGTAATTGACTATTTAAGACTACTAGTGCATCAAAGATGCAGTGCTCCTCTTAATTTATTAGTTAGCTTTACTTTAAAAAGCGACACAAAGGGTGTATTTAATTTTTCCTAGAAAGATAATTCTGGAAATGTGTTAGCGATCAGGTTTTAGTTGTAATTTATGTGTATGTTTGTCAAGATTTTATGGAAATCGTTTAGGTTTTGTTTGTCCTTTTCTTTCGAATGAAAACAATCTGTCTGAAGGGGCATTTGCGATCGATTACAGCGTTCTGTCGAAGGACGAGCAGCGAATTTCAGCCGGATGGTATATGGGGCCACACGTTAACAGAGATCAACGCAGAACTCACCAAAGATAAATCTCACGGATGCTGAGAGGCCGTTTGTTCATTGCTTCACTCGTAGAAGGACATAGAGGAATCCCTTAAAAAACTAGAAAAAGCTGCTTCCAAGACTGACTTGTGTGTGTGTATAAAAGTCTTTCTATCTCTATAGTGAGAACCACAGAGGCTACCTCACTGAATTTTCCATTTGTAATTTTAATCGTGTTGATGAAACCAAAGATACCAAAGATTTCTTTTTCTCGAGTACGGTCTGCGCTTGACACCATGCTTTGGATATTTTGATAACGCCACTCTGTCTTTTTCCTCTTCTTCCTCTTTCAGACACGAGTTCCTCCTCTCCTCGGAAAAATAAGTGCAATGGAGCGGATGGGACTCGCGTCGAGCTGTAGATTTTAGTGCTGTGTGCTTCTGATCGCCTCGTACCGGTCAGAATGTAAAAGACCTTGATGCAAAAACCAACCCACTAACAAGGACCTATCCTACACAGAAACATGAACATTCGCCATATTCTTTAATCAATGAATGGAAATGTTCAGATATTTGCAGTTTTGACAGTTTGTTCTAGTCAGAGTAACTATAATGTCAAATTTACAAATGCAAAGGTGGCACAGAAGCGCCTCTGAAGTGGGATTTAGGTGACTTTACACAGACTGTTTAATGCTTCTTAGAAGTGGCATAAATGCATTTACACAGAAATTACAACTGTATACAGGCATAAGCCTGGCTTTTGTGCAGCAAATTATAAGCAGGCTTAGAGAAGCCTTAACTTAGCTGTCTAAAGACAGCATATCAAATGCTGCAGTATGATGCATGCACTGGGCTTTAATACTGCAAATTTACTCTGAAAAAGTGGCACAGAAACGGCTCTGAAGTGGCATTTAGGTGTCGTTACACAGACAGTTTAATGCTGCTCAGAGGTAGCATAAATGCATTTATGTGGTAATTGCAACTGTATACTGTATCCAGGCATAATTTAGCCTTTCTTTTGCGTCTTTACACTAAACTTTATGCAGGCTTAGAGCAGCCTTAACTCAGCTGTCTTTACACAGACTGTTTAATGCTGCTTAGAGGAGGCATAAATGCATTTACACAGCAATTGCAACTGTATACAGGTATAATTTAGTCTGTTTTTATGCAGCATTGCTTCTTTATATTTTAAGCAGGCTTTAACTCAGCTGTGTAAAGACAGCACATCAAACGCTGCTGAACAATGCATGCACTGAACTTTAATACTTATGCCAAATTTATACTGCAAAGGTGGCACAGAAGTGCTTTTGAAGTGCCATTTATAGGTGTCTTCACAGACTCTTTGATGCTGCTCAGAGGTGGCATAAATGCATTTATGTCATATGCTGCATTGCATTTTGCAGAGATTTCCAACTGCCTACAATTATGGCATCTTTACACAGGTGAGTTAAGGCTGCTTTATGCCTGCTCAGAAATTTAGTAATGCTGCATTAAAGCCAGACTTAGACCTAATTTCAAATATACAGTTGCAATTGCTGTGTAAATGCATTTATGCCACTTCTAAGCAGTATTAAACAGTCTGTGTAAAGATGCCTAAATGCCACCTCAGAAGCGCTTCTGTGCCATCTTTACAGTGTAAATTTGGCACTAAAGAAATGTGGTGTAGAAACAATTTTTACTGAGAAATTGCAATTACAAAGAAACTAGTAACACATTGAATTAAACACAATTTTGAAACAGAAAGATAGAATTGGTGTTTAAAATATACTCCGAGAATAATTTTTAAAGCATTTTTAAGTGCAATAAAATGCCAATTCGGACTTGCTGAAATTCACAACTCCACAATTTTGTTATAGATAATGATGATAAACGTTCACTTTTAAGCAAATAAAATATATAAATTAGTGAAAGTTCTTCCATCACGTGATGATAAAATCTGTTTAGAAAAACTCAAATAAAAATATAAAAAAAGGAACGCAGTATTTAGTATTTTCTTTCTCCAAAATCCATTGTCAAAAACAATGTTGGTGTTTCTGTGCACGACGAACTCTAAAACCAAAGACTAAATCGAATCATCTCATTGCAGACCGAAGGGATGACTTTCAGGAGAACACGGCTAAAGACGCAACACAACCGGCAGATGGGATCGTATTGATCCGTTCTGCTGCAGGTCGTACATCATTCCGTCCTGTTGCAGAAGTAACACATTTACTTGTGAAAAAACAGCATCTGTTAACAGGGACGCGAGCGTGTCACGTATCGATCAGAAGGTCATCAGGTCAATATTCTTAGCGGTGATTCCGTATTTATGACCTGGATGAAATCCGATCATTGCATCGATTAAACCAAAACAGATTCTCTTCGGTTTCCGTCCCAAGTAATATTTTTTCCACCCCGACAAAGATGTAGAGAGCGCTTTTGTTGCAAAGTATGAAATATTGTTGGATGAGTGCCTTGCTTGAACCAAAGCGAAGTTTTGACCTCTCTGTTTCTTCTTCTGTTAGTACCTCAGCGACAGGAAAAACCTGCAAGACGCGGTTTTCATGGTGCTTTGCAATGCAATCCTGCAAAGAACAAAAGACTAACTATACCAAAGGCTTTCTAGACTTTAGTTTTTCCTTCTTTTGAATGGTTGCAAAGCTTTAAATAAGAAAAGAAACCCCTGAGGCATGTCGAGGGCGCAGACCGTGCTTTTCTTACCAAATTTTTCTCGGATATACCTCATAGAAGATAGTGTTAGGGTATTGTTATTATAGCGTATGTATTAAATTATTCACTTACTCTTATTTTTTAGTAACTGTGACTTAAGACAAACCAAGAAAAAAAAAGCTTTATACATCTTGAGTTGATTTTTTTTTTTTTTTTTGTAATAGCTGAGGTTCGCTTACCAAAAAAAAAAAAAAACACAATGCTTGTCTTTTTCTCTCTTGTTAATGTGACAACTTTCACAAATGTTTTGTGGTGCAACTTCTTTTGTTTTTTCCATGACTTTATTTTTGTGAAGGGTGGCTCATATTTTTAACAAGGATATTATTTTTGGATCGGGAATGGTTGGTTGCTATAATGAGCCTCGAGTTTACAGTTTTCAGTCGGTTGTACAGCTTCGATTTCATTTACACCATCCATTTTCTCCTTCGATTCTTCGTTGCGTGTGAAAACATAGCATGCAGCCGTCATTCAATGCCGTAGCCTTGATTTATGCATGAGTATCTTTACGGTTCTAGCTAGCGTGTGATGCATTTGAGTTTGGATCCGTCTCGTTTTGTTTTAACTCAGCCTCATTTTTTTTTTTTTTTTGTTTTTTGCATGTCGGCCTGATCGAATTCTTGAAGAGTTCAGCTCGGATGTGTATAGAAACATCGTACACTTGATCAGTTCGGTTTGCGATTGTAGCTGCGTGAAACTTGGCGGAAGTGAATCGGACGAATTGGCTCATCAAACCGACTGAAAAAATCGTTCTGATCGAGTACACGGTGACTTTTAATCTTTCATTCTCACAAACAGAAACACATCATCTGTATTGAGGAGGGACACGAGTCAGTGTTTGTTTGAACACCAAATTTGACTCCCAAATTGAACTTACCGAATCGTTATGCTCTAAATGCATCTACAACACCAATCCTGTCCAAAAATACAACAACTAAACATGGAATGTCCTTAAATACAGTTAAAATGTACCAGACAATCTACTACTTATGTAAAAAAAAAAAAAAAAAAAAAAAAAACACTTTGAGAACTGACTCACAGACGTTTCAGGAGTGGTTTAACTGAGTTTTGGGTCTTGTGTTTTCATATGAAGGGAATTTCAAAGATCGCGTATGTAACTGGATGTAACGTTGAACCGCTGGTCAAACACGACCGCGGTATATTATGGACTATATTCCAAAGATCTGCTTTTTTATTCAAATTGAAAATGGATTGGAAACGGATTCTTTTCTTTTTCAGTTTCATCGTTTTTGTTCATTTGCTGGTTTCTTGAATCATGTTCATGTAAAAATGGATTTTTGTTGTTGGAAATCACGAGAGAAAATTGATCAAATTTTAGTTTTGCATTCATGATCAACGTCTTTGAAACATTCAAAGTTCATGTTCTTCCACAAAATGTTTGACCACAAATAAAGAGAACAAGTGATTTTATTCCGAAACCATGTTTCATCAATCACAATAAAACCAGTCTTATGATGTAAATGTAATTTTTGCATTGTCTCAAATTTCACGACTTTAGTAATTTAAAGCATTGAAATGTTCAAAGATTGTAGGCCTATTTTTTATTCACTATAATGGACACTGAAGAATCAAATGTAGTTTTACACAGTTTGAAAACATATTTGACAGATTTTAGTTCAATTCATTACATATGAAGAGAACAAAATTTGATTTCGAAAAACTTTTTTTTAATACTTTTAATGTAATAAATAAAATCATTTTTAAACTTCTCGACAAAAAATTATTTAAAAATGTGAACATTTTTACTTTCTCATTTTTCAAACTACAAGAAAAAGTCTCATTTGTTGAATGAAAATCTTAAATTTAAAATTTTCACAAAACAAAATTTGAAACCATTAATGTGTGCAAATGTTAACTTTTTTGTTTTTACATTTTAATTTAGTTTTTTTAGTTTTCAAACTTCAAGTTTTGTTAAGTCAAAACCATTAATGTGTGCATATTGTAGCTTAAATTTAAAATTTTCATTCAACAAATGAATAATTTTTTGTTCTTCAAGAAAAGTTAATAAAAATGTTACTTAATTTGTTTTTACATTTTAATTCAAGAAATGAATAATTTTTCAAATTTCAAGAAGTTATTGTTAAAAAATGTGAAATCATTAATGTCTGCAAATTTAAAGATTTTTTTTTTTACAGTTTTCAGGCTTCGAGAAGAAAAGTTAATTTAAAATTTGAAACCATTAATGTCTGCAAATGTAAAAAAAAAAAAAAAAAAAAAACTTTTTTTTTTAATTTTCAAGCTTTGAGAAGAAAAGTTGATTTAAAATTTGAAACCATTAATGTGTGCAAATGTATTTTTTTTAATACTTTTTTTTTTTTTTTTTTTTTTACAATTTTCAAGCTTCAAGAAGAAAAATGATTTAAAATTTGAAACCATTAATGTTTGCAAATTTAAAGAATTTTTTTTTTTTTTTTTTTACAATTTTCAAATTTTCAAGTTTCAAGAAGAAAAGTTGATTTTAAACAATTAATGTATGCAAATGTTCACTTTTTTTGTTAGTTTTCTTATTAATTTTTCATTTTTTTTCATTCTTTTTTTTTTTTGGTTTGTTTTCAAACTTCAAGAAGAAAAGTTACTGTTAAAAATTTAAAACCCTTAATGTGTGTAAACCTAAGATTAACATCAAAATTCAAACATTACACAAATTTCCAGTTAACATCTGACATATCAAATAGATGTTTATTTCTAATGGAAAATCAAGAACAAATGAAACACCTGAGAAGAAGCTTTTGGATCTGTTTTAATGTTTGATTGATTCTCATGTCAGGATCTGATCAGCCGATGGATCGTCCAAACTCTTCCAGTGTAACTCTCTTATGATCAGGTGGGATTGACCAAATAGTATTTGAGCCTCTCATCTGTGCAATATTAATATCTGTGTTTGAATAATAATAAAAAAAAAAGCAAGAAAAAAAAAAGAAATAATGCTACAAAAGCTACAAACTCGGTGTTGTCACTGTCGACTGTTTCTGAATTTTTCTGACTTTTGTTTGTGTGCTGATCTTTTACCGCATTACATCTGACCATCGCTCGAGGCGACAGGGTTCATTTGTGTTGATTTTCTTGTTTATTTTTTTTTGGTCACTATCATCAGATGGTAGTGTTGTGTTCATTGCTCTTCAATAAATAACTATAATTCATTCATGTTAAAAACTGTGCAATTTGTCTTTTCTTTACTAAAGAACAAACCTTTAGTGTCTGTTTGCAGAACAAAAATCTTCATACGTCAGACGCTAAAATGATTATTTTTTTAAATACTTTGTCAAACAGTATATTATATACAGTATATACTTCATTCACACTACAGTGAATGTGATTGAGTTCAGTGATTTTCACACAATTCTATCACCAGGATCGACTAAACACAAAAAGAAACTCAAGTCCTCATTTTCAGCACTATTGAAAAAAAATAAAAGAAATGTAATGTTTGACTTTCTACATTTTACTTACAATATGGTTCATAATGTTTGGGTCAATAAGCAAAGTTGCTGTAAAAAAAATGAAAAATTTAATGTGTGCAAATTTTAACTTACAATTGTTGAATGAAAATGTAAAAAAAAAATAATAATAAAGTACAATTTTTAAACTTGTTAAAAAAATTGGAATCATTAATGTATGCAATTTTTTTTTTACATTTTCATTCACCAAATGAAAAAAAAAATCGAACTTCAAAAAAGTTAGTTGAAAAAAATTTAATATGTGCAGATTTTAATTTCTTTTAACATTTTCATTCAACAAATGACTATCATTTTTCAAACCTTGCGGAAAATTATTGTTAAAAATTTGAAAGCACTAATGGGTGCAAATTGTAACTTAATTTTTAAGAAAAGTAAATGTATAATGTTAGAAAAGGTTTCTATTTCAAGTAAATGCTGTTCTTTTGCACTTTCTATTCATCTGTGAATCCTGAAGAATAAAATGGTTCAGTATCCACAAAAATATTGGGCAGCACAACTGTTTTCAACTTTGATAATAATCAGAAATGTTTGTTGAGCAGCAAATCAGCATATTAGAATGATTTCTGAAGGATCATGTGACACTGAAGACTGGCGTAATGATGCTGAAAATTCAGATGCACATCACAGAAATAAATTACAGTTTAACAGATATTCACATAGAAAACAGCTGTTTTAAATTGTAATATTTCACAATTTTTACTATATTTGCTGTATCAAGTATCACAGCCTTGGTAAGACTTTCAAAAAAGTAAGACTTGGTAAGACTTTCAAAAACTCCAAACTTTTGAATGCACATTGAGAGAAAGTGTTAAGAATTATTAATACACTTAAAACTTTAAAACTTTCTATTTAATACTTAGACACAAGTCTATAGTATAGTTGTACTCATAGCCCTCCACGAACACACGGACCATCAGCTTTGCTCTGGTAAGTGGCTTATATTGGTGATTTGTGTCTAACACTTTTCTCTAGATCTCTGCTGGCCAACAGGCGTTCATGTTTGCGTCTTATCGGCTGACATTTGGCTTTCCATCACTTGTGAGGAGGACCAGGGCCGTCAGATAAGGAGTGACATTCAGAGATGCTGGTCCTCACATGAGGAGCGTCAGACAGCTGCCATTGAAGAGCTTCATGTTAAAACAGCTGCAAAAGGGCACAGAAATCATCCAAACACCAGCAGAGAGAAGATTCACGCTCAAACCCCACCTCAAGCTCACGCCGTGTCAATGAGTTTCTTTCAAAGCACCAAGAAACAAAGTTTTCTGCCTGAAGAAATAAACACTTTTGACAAATCAGTTAAAAAGTCACAGCAGTTCTTAACTGGGTTTCTTCGAAAGTTAAAATTAAAAAAAAAAAAAAAATTAAAATGTCCTTAAAATAAAACATTCAAGTTAATTAATAGCAATTTTTAGTGCTGTCAAATCAATTAATTGTGATTAATTGCATCCAAAATAAGAGTGTGTGATTAAATGATATATTGTATGTGTGTACTGTGTATATTTATATATAAATACATACTCATACATGTATATATATTGAAGAAGTATGTTTTATATATATATATATATATATATATATATACACACAGGTGCATCTCAATAAATTAGAATGTCGTGGAAAAGTTCATTTATTTCAGTAATTCAACTCAAATTGTGAAACTCGTGTATTAAATAAATTCAATGCACACAGACTGAAGTAGTTTAAGTCTTTGGTTCTTTTAATTGTGATGATTTTGGCTAACATTTAACAAAAACCCACCAATTTACTATCTCAACAAATTAGAATACTTCATAAGACCAATAAAAAAAAACATTTTTAGTGAATTGTTGGCCTTCTGGAAAGTATGTTCATTTACTGTATATGTACTCAATACTTGGTAGGGGCTCATTTTGCTTTAATTACTGCCTCAATTCGGCGTGGCATGGAGGTGATCAGTTTGTGGCACTGCTGAGGTGGTATGGAAGCCCAGGTTTCTTTGACAGTGGCCTTCAGCTCATCTGCATTTTTTGGTCTCTTGTTTCTCATTTTCCTCTTGACAATACACCATAGATTCTCTCTCTCTGGGGTTCAGGTTTGGTGAGTTTGCTGACCAGTCAAGCACACCAACACCATGGTCATTTAACCAACTTTTGGTGCTTTAGGCAGTGTGGGCAGGTGCCAAATCCTGCTGGAAAATGAAATCAGCATCTTTAAAAAGCTGGTCAGTAGAAGGAAGCATGAAGTGCTCAAATTTCTTGGTAAATGGGTGCAGTGACTTTGGTTTTCAAAAAACACAATGGACCAACACCAGCAGATGACATTGCACCCCAAATCATCACAGACTGTGGAAACTTAACACTGGACTTCAAGCAACTTGGGCTATGAGCTTCTCCACCCTTCCTCCAGACTCTAGGACCTTGGTTTCCTAATGAAATACAAAACTTGTTCTCATCTGAAAAGAGGACTTTGGACCACTGGGCAACAGTCCAGTTCTTCTCTTTAGCCCAGGTAAGACGCCTCTGACGTTGTCTGTGGTTCAGGAGTGGCTTAACAAGAGGAATACGACAACTGTAGCCAAATTCCTTGACACGTCTGTGTGTGTGTGATAGCTCTTGATGCCTTGACCCCAGCCTCAGTCCATTCCTTGTGAAGTTCACCCAAATTCTTGAATCCATTTTGCTTGACAATCCTCATAAGGCTGCGGTTCTCTCGGTTGGTTGTGCATCTTTTTCTTCCACACTTTTTCCTTCCACTCAACTTTCTGTTAACATGCTTGGATACAGCACTCTGTGAACAGCCAGCTTCTTTGGCAATGAATGTTTGTGGCTTACCCTCCTTGTGAAGGGTGTCAATGATTGTCTTCTGGACAACTGTCAGATCAGCAGTCTTCCCCATGATTGTGTAGCCTAGTGAACCAAACTGAGAGACCATTTTGAAGGATCAGGAAACCTTTGCAGGTGTTTTGAGTTGATTAGCTGATTGGCATGTCACCATATTCTAATTTGTTGAGATAGTGAATTGGTGGGTTTTTGTTAAATGTGAGCCAAAATCATCACAATTAAAAGAACCAAAGACTTAAACTACTTCAGTCTGTGTGCACTGAATTTATTTAATACACGAGTTTCACAATTTGAGTTGAATTACTGAAATAAATTAACTTTTCCACGACATTCTAATTTATTGAGATGCACCTGTATATGTAAATATTTCTTAAATATATAAATGTATGAGTGTGCATTTATATATTATTTAACCGCACACTTTTATTTTGGATGCGATTAATCACAATTAATCGATTTGACAGCACAAGTAATTTTATTGGTTGATTTTAATCATTCATTTTAAAATAAATACATATTTTTATTTCAGTTTTAGTTTAGTAGCAGATACAGACGCTTATAAATTTTTAATTTTTTTTATTTGTGATTAAAATGAACAAATGCTGTTTGACTATATATCTGAAAAATTATTTTAACCTCTGCTTATATGACACTTTTTTTCTCTAAAAATGCCTCAGTATTTTATTGTTGCAAATATTACATGATGCACTTTTTATTTTGGCATTTTACAGCTTCGTTTTCATTTTAATTAGTGCTTTAGAAATTTTGTTTATATCATTTTTATTAAATTCAGCTACATTTATTAATTTTTATTTCAGATTTAGCATATCAAGTTAAAAACTAAATGTTGCTTTGACAACTACCTGAAATGAAATGATTTTTTTTTATTCATTCAGTGAATACATTTGCTTTATTTTTTTTTAGTTTTTAGTGGTTTCAAGACAAAAGACATTTAAACTGATGAATCTGCAACAATTAAATTTATTTCCAATAATCACAGATGCACAGATCTTAGATATGTACACGATTCATTCATCTCTGCCTTCAGTGTTTAATACTACGTTTCATAAATTCAGACGGCTGCACAGTTACATCCACACAAACTACATAATCACACCAATAATCAATCAGAAGCCCAGACTCTCAAATATGATGATTATAACTGAAACACAAGAACTACATTAAGATTTGTTTCTGGATGATGTTGAGACAATCAGGGAAAGTCTTTATTGGAAGCATTGAATTCTGTGTTGAAGATGAAGCAATTTTTTTCTTTAATAATAAAGAGTCTGTGTTTTCAGTGTGAAACATGAAGAGAACGATTCATAAGGCAGATGAGCATCAGAACAAGCAGAAAAACACATGTATCAGTCAGATTTATACAGATAAACTTCATAAACAACACGTCTGGGTTCCATTTCACCCCAAAATCCCAAAAAATAAAATAAAAATAAATAAATAAATAAAAACAGGAAATTTTGCATACAACAATGAAGCCTATTTTGCATTGTGACATTACTGTCATGACAATTAAACATTTATAGTGCAACAAATACTAATATGCATAACAGTAGGAAACTGTCATGACAAGAATGTCACAATATCTCTAAGCTTATAAACTTTTTATGTGAAATGTTGTTTCTTATTTTCTTTGGATGTGGGGCTGAAATGAAGCGATCAGACAGCAAACAGCAGTGATTTTGTGCCTTTCTGCAGCTCGATCCAGAGTCACATCTGGAGGAAGTCACATGAATAACTGAGAAAATCAAATCATAAGGATTATATAGAAAAATAAAGGGTCATTCTATCAAACGGGTGTGAAAGACAGATTCAAACATTCAGTGTCCATAAAATGCATGTTGCCATTTAAATCTAAATGAATAAACACCAACATGCCTATGGAAAATCAACAGGGTCTGTGGCTAGAAATGCTTCTTAGAAAGAAAATCAATGCTAATATTTCTACAAATATCTGCTTTTCAGTGATCACAATGACAGTGTTTTTTGTATTTATGGAGAAGTTGGCTATTAATCTCAAATATAATGGTAACAAGGTCGATGCACAACTTTTATAGATTACTGACTAAAATCTAAAGTACTGAAGTACAGAGAGAAAACCGAGGCAAAGTGCTTTATCCATAGATTTAGTTTTCATTAAAATATCCCTAACTGCTAATATAATAAGGCAAAGTTAGAAACACATCTGTGGGAGAGACCACAAAACACACTCATGACGAAAGAAAAGAACTGAAACAGGAAAGAAAGAAAAGAAATGCTGTATACAGCCTGGTCCAATAGTCATTTTATGTAACTTGAATTATGTACTATGTACTCAAATTTTAACACATTATAAGGCTGTCAAATCGATTAATTACAATTAATTGATTGCATCCAAAATAAAAGTTTGTGCTTACATAATTATTATATTTATGTGTACATACACACACACATACATGTATATGTTTAAGAAATATTTACGTGTATGTGATATATATAAAATTTATATTATATATAAATATAAACTACATCTATTTCTTAAATGTATACATGTAATATATAATGATTATGAAAACACAAACATTTATTTTGGATGCAATAAATATACATTTGTCTTGTGCAAACTCATAATAACAGATTGAAATTTTTTTATTTAAATTTCTAATTATGAGTTATATCTCAATGTCTAATTATACATACATATATATATGTGTGTGTGTGTGTGTGTGTATAAAACTATGTAGTATTATAATTTGTATTTATTTATTTATTAACTAGAAGCATTCTGAAGGTTCTGTGTCTTGGACTCTACTGTACACGAGAGACCTGTTGTGTAGAATGACCCAAATACAAACATTCTGGGGTGTTAAAAAAGGTTCATGGAGAAGAAATGTAATTTCTCGTTCTGCACTCCCTTCTGTCTCTCTCTCTCTCTGTGTGTCTGTCTCTCACCACATCTGTCCGTTCCAATCGTCCATCGGATCAGTCTCTCTCCCAACAAAATCACTCAGTCGTTCATTCCTCCTTTCTGCAGCATCGGCCCGTTCCTCCAGCTCTCTCTCTCTCTCTCTCTCTCACACACACACACACACACACACACACACACACTCTCTCTCTCTCCCAGCAGAAATCAATGCTCTCTCTCAATTAGAGGTCACAGAGCCGCTGCAGCAGCGCTCCACTTTTCAATTACCAGGAGGCTCCTGCGGCCCCCAGAGCATATCACACACACACACACACTCAGTGAGGAGGGTTATTGGGTGCAGGACAGCCAATCTTTCTGCACTTAATCAAGAGCAGCATGAGCTACGAGAGCAAATCTCACTGACCCGTCAACAACACGTCCAGCTCATATTTCATGTCAAAAACATACAAAAATAATAAGCAATTGCAATTAGCATATAGAAACTATATATGTGTGTATATATTATATATATATATATATTAGGGATGTGCATCTCAATAACTGAGGCCGATGCGATATGCATTTCGACGCATAGCCAACGATACGATACATTGAAGATACATGTATAAAGCAGCTATAGCGATGCAATGCGATACGATTCACCCCTATTACGATGCAGTGCGATTCGATTTCGATTCGATTCAACACAATGCGATTCGATGCAATATAATGCAATGGAAAAAATATGATCGCTTTTATTTCTTTGGTTCAGACAGACAGCAAATCATAAATCAACTTATGTGTCTTCTGACTTCTAACGCCTCGAGGCCTATTTCATAAAACAAGTTTACCAAATAGGGCAGGGTTATTTCAGTTAGTCTGACTCACTGACAAATGATTTGGTTCCACAAAGCAAATTTAACAAAGATCAACCTCAGTCACTGTGGCTACTTATGCTGGAAAGCTAACTTGGTCCAAGGCATGCAAACTGTCAGGCTGAGCTAAGCTGAGCTCCTCTAACACTGACCAACAGGAATGCAATGATATTACCACTGACTCTCTCACATGCTATCATAGCAATGCCTTTCTCTCTGGTTTTATGACAGCTGTTCCTTTTATAGTTAGAACAGATAGCATTAGAACATTACAATCTAACATTGCTCTTTGAAGCATTAACAATCACTAAACTAAAAGTTAAAATCACTAAATTAACATTGTATTTACCCATTACAATAGTCCCTTTACAGTTACTGCTATCATAAAAAATACACCAATACGTAGGTTTAAAATGTCTATTTGACTCAGAATTATTGCGCTCCGTCTGTTTAGCGCGCAGCAGCACTCGTTCACTCCTGACAGCAAAATGGATATATTTACATGACTTTCTAACATTTACAGATGAAAAATATACCTGTGATATGTCAGTTATGCACTGAGGAAAACACAATGTCTCAAATTCATTAAACAGGTTAAGTCAAGTTTTGGACTAAATCCCCACTTTTCCTCAGGTGTCCGTATGTTGCTGTGATTTGTCATATTCACGCGCAGCGGTGATGAGAGAACGCGCTTGAGAAACAGTTTCGAGAGGAGAAATCAATCTACATATAAAATATTAGTCACAATAAAAGTGTAGCGCATCTACTAGTAATTATGTATAAATAAATCGGTTTTTACCGATGCAAATATGTTAGAAACGATGCATCGTGATACATCTTTAACTTTTTTTTTTTGCCAAAGTACCGAGTGAATCAGGGAATCTTCCCATCCCTAATATATATATATATATATATATATATATATATATATATATATATATATATATATATATATATATATATATATATATATATATATACACACACACACACAAACACAGGTATATATATACACGTGCGTATATTTTACATTTAAGTAATATTTATACAAAGTATGTAGTATTTTTACATATGTAAAAACCTAAAAAATATATATAATTACACACATCAAATATCAATATATAATTTTCAGTTGTAAAGCACTTATACATCATAACAGTATTTATTGTAATGCCTTTCATTTTAATTGTGATTCATCATGTGAGTTGTGAAATTATGAGTAAATGCATTTAATTTTCATGGAAATATTAAAACAAATTCTTACTGGTCCTAAAATAAGGTGTAATTTATTTTTATTTTTTTTCACATAAATGATATATTTGATAATGATATATTTTTAATTGTATTAATTTATATTTATTTACACATTTTATTTTTGAGGTGAAAAATGGCATGGACATGTTTTTTTTTTAGATTCACCTCAAAAGAAGAGACCTGTGACAGAGAGAGAGAGAAACACCAGGAAATGACGAAAAAAACAAGGGCTCTTGTACAGGAAATGAAGACACAATAGCATTTCTAGATCATGTGACTCCTTGGCAAAAGATGCTAAAGACGTTTGTAATCACACACATCACAGGCTAAAGGCACGAGAGATTGAAGGCTCTGAGCAGAGAGACGAACCCAAGCGTAGAGGCACATGAGAGGGGAACCGCAGGGGTCAGAGGTCAGAGGAGATTCAGCCGTCAATGAACTTCTGTCATCAAACCTGAGACTTTCATTCCTCTGTGGAGCATGAAATGAGATGTTGAAGCCTCATATTTAATATGCAAAAGCCTCTAAACGATCAAAACTTTGCTCTTTTAGTGTAATTGTACAAACATCCAGCTTCAGCTGTTGCTTCAGTGTCTTTCTGCTGTGAAATCTTGACTGATTTTGATCAAGTAAACGTCAGAATAACTGTAGTCATATTTCCAGATGAACTCTTACTGGACTGAAGCAGCTTTACTTGATTCTCCATCAATCATTTTATAGAAAAATCAGTGCATCTCAAATCTGATCATCAGGATCTTTTGAGGAACGTTTGTTTCCAGAGGCTTTACTTTCACTGTTCCTAACCGGAGGAATGATCTTCACAAGCCTCCAAAACATCTCACATCTTCTGAGGAGCATTTATTTCTTCATCTCTCAATCAGCATTGCATTGCATTATATGTTTGGATCATTTCAATCTCATCTTATTATTGGAGATACAGAGTGACAACTGATATTTAGATCAGTTTTTGTAATCATCAGTTTATGTATGGATCTGCTATACTGTTATGAAGATCTCATTAATTTACATTACAAGCATCAGAATTTCATCATAGAAATATCAGCATCTGCAGCAAATTGCATATTTTTGCTCAGTTCAAGTCTCTGTATAAAACTGAGGTGTTTTCCCTCTATATTCTCACTGTATCAGACTATATGAGCCATAAAAGCCTATAGCCTATATGTATGTATATGTGTGTGTATATATATATATATATATATATATATATATATATATATATATATATATATATATATATATATATATAAAAATAAAAGTCATTATTATATCTAATATTATAGATTGAACTGCAGTTCTTCTGAAGTCATATGATACTTTAATGTTGCTTTTGTACATTTCGAAGCTTTTCAACAACATTTCCACAGAAGAAATTAAGTCATACAGGTTTGAAAGATTGAATGTGAATGATTTCTTTTTAGCCGATCTGATGCACAAATGCATGCGCACACAACTTTAGCACCATGTTTATTTGCCATTTGCACTCTGGAAATGTGTAATTTGTTCCAAGCTGACTGTTTTTGCATTTTTTTTAGGACTGCATTTCGTTTTTTAAGGGAAGACACAAGTGTTCTCAATCACATGCAAGAAAAAATCTGGACAGAAAGACCAAGAGGGAAACTAAAAAGGCGAAGAGGATGCGGATGTTTTCTGATGTACTGTATAAGGTTGGAAAAAGTAAAAGTGCATTTGTTTTCAATGAGGGCGGCACTTATGACTTGTCTCAATCTGAAATCACCCTCGTGCACCGGCTTTACCCTCCGAGCCGCACGGGTTCAAGCTAACCTAGAGTCCAGCGCTGCCGCCAGGTTCATGGCTGCTGAGAGGTCAGAGGTCAGGGTTTCTGGCTGGCGAAGAAGGCCTTGGTCTGAGCGCAGGTGGGGTTGACGCAGAGCGGACAGCGGAGGGTGAGCTGACGGGAACACGGCTCGTTGGACTTCAGATGGGACTGAACCAGATCCGCCAGCGCCTGAGAGAGACATCTAGTGAGACCACTACATAGACAGCACCCAACACCATCAATGTGAAGGATGGTCAACAAGGTAGGATGCAACATGAGTCCCGCTTCTAAGATGCCCTGATTTAACAGAGAAAATAATACCAGAATGCACTGCAACAAGCTTAGGAAAAAAATTCAAGATGGTAAAATTTTAATTTAAAAATAATAAAATAACTACAATATAAAACACTTTTAAAATTTCATTATACAATGAAGCATAATTATAATTGTTTTACCTTATTTTAAAATGATTAAATATAAATATAAATATAAATATAAATATATATATATATATATATATATATATATATATATATATATATATATATATATATGATGTTAACATTCACGTTGATAATACAAATGATGCGTTAGGACTTGCGTTTACTGACCTAATAAATTCTTTTGGAGTCAAGCAAAACGTCACCGGGCCCACTCATCATTTTAATCATACACTAGATTTAATTATATTGCATGGAATTGATCTTACTGACATAGATATCATACCTCAAAGTAATGATGTTACTGACCATTTCCTAGTATCGTGCATGCTGAGTATTACTGATATTAACTATATGGCTCCGCGTTATCGTCCAGGAAGAACAATTGTTCCAACCACTAAAGATAGATTCAGAAATAACCTGCCTGATTTATCTCAACTGCTCTGTGTACCCATAAATACACATGAACTAGATAAAATGACTAGCAACATGGGCACTATCTTCTCTAATACATTAGAAGCTGTTGCGCCCATCAAATTGAAAAAGGTTAGAGAAAAACTTACTGCGCCATGGTACAACAGTAATACCCATTCTCTCAAGAAAGAAACTCGTAAACTTGCGCGCAAATGGAGAAAAACTAACTTGAAAATTTTTAGAATTGCATGGAAAAACAGTATGTCCAACTATAGACAGGCTTTAAAAGCTGCCAGGGCAGATCATATCCGCAAACTCACAGAAAATAACCAAAACAATCCAAGGTTTTTATTTAGCACAGTGGCTAGATTAACAAATAAACAGACGCAACCCGATCTAAATATTCCCTCACAATTTAATTTAAGTTACCTGTTTCTGATGCAGAAAAGCTAGTTCATGCATTCATGACCTCTAGACTGGACTATTGTAATGCACTGATAGCTGGTTGTCCTGCATCTTCAATAAACAAACTACAGGTAGTCCAAAACGCAGCGGCTAGAGTCCTTACCAGGTCAAGAAAATATGATCATATTACCCCAATTTTACAGTCTCTGCACTGGCTACCTATTAAGTTCCGTATCAGTTACAAAATATTATTACTTACCTATAAGGCCCTTAATGGTTTAGCTCCTGCATACCTAACTAGTCTTCTACCACGCTACAATCCATCACGCTCCCTAAGGTCGCAAAACTCTGGACTTTTGGTAGTACCTAGGATAACAAAGTCAACTAAAGGAGGTAGAGCCTTTTCACATTTGGCTCCCAAACTCTGGAATAGCCTTCCTGATAACGTTTGGGGTTCAGACACACTCTCTCTGTTTAAATCTAGATTAAAGACACATCTCTTTAGCCAAGCATTCACATAATGCATCTCATAATCTTGTACTGCAGTTATATCTGATCAAACACACATTATTGTTCTTTAGCTTGGATTGAACAAATCATTTTTGCTTGGTTGGAACAGTAGCTACCCTAATTATGTCTCTATTTGTTTCTCTGTTTCTGCCACGGGATTAACATCTTAAATTAACAACAACATTAACATCGTTTCGCCATAAGTTAAATATATTAAGTTTCTACAATATATAAATATATTGTAGAAACTTAATTTCCTGTAAAGCTGCTTTGCAACGATTTGTATTGTGAAAAGCGCTATACAAATAAACTTGAATTGAATATATATATATATATACACACACATGCATACATATACACACATTTATAATATAAATATTATATATACTTGTTTGCAATTACAAAACACACACACACTCATATACTGTATATATATATATATACACTGTGTATATATATATATATATATATATATATATATATATATATATATATATATATATATATACACACACAACCCGAATTCCAGAAATGTTGGGACGTTTTTTAAATTTGAATAAAATGAAAACTAAAAGAATTTCAAAATCACATGAGCCTATATCTTATTCACATTAGAACATAGATTACATAAATATTTAAACTGAGAAATTTTACAATTTTATGCACAAAATGAGCACATTTCAAATTTGATGCCTGCTACAGGTCTCAAAATAGTTGGGACAGGGGCATGTTTACCATGGTGTAGCATCTCCTCTTTTTTTCAAAACAGTTTGAAGACGTCTGGGTATCGAGGTTATGAGTTCTGCTGTTGGAATTTGGTCCCATTTTTGCCTGATATAGGTTTCCAGCTGCTGAAGAGTTTGTAGTCATCTTTGACATTTTTCGTTTAATGATGCGCCAAATGTTCTCTATAGGTGAAAGATCTGGACTGCAGGCAGGCCGATTAAGGACCCGGACTCTTCTACAACGAAGCCATGCTGTTGTAATAGCCACAGTATGTGGTTTTGCATTGTCTTGCTGAAATACACAAGGCCTTCCCTGAAATAGACGTCATCTGGAGGGAAGTATATGTTGCTCTAAAACCTTTATATACCTTTCAGCATTCATAGTGCCTTCCAAAACATGCAAGCTGCCCATACCGTATACACTTATGCACCCCCATACCATCAGAGATGCTGGCTTTTGAACTGAACGCTGATTAAACGCTGGATGGTCTCCTTCATCTTTAGCCCGGAGGACACGGCGTCCGTGATTTCCAACAAGAATGTCAAATTTGGACTCGTCTGACTATAGAACCCTTTTCCACTTTGAAACAGTCCATTATAAATGAGACTTGGCCCACAGGACACGATGGCGCTTCTGGACCATGTTCATATATGGCTTCCTTTTTGCATGATAGAGCTTTAGTTGGCATCTGCAGAAGGCACGGCAGATTGTGTTTACCGACAGTGGTTTCTGGAAGTATTCCTGGGCGCATTTAGTAATGTCAATGACAGAATCATGCCGATGAGTGATGCAGTGTTGTCTGAAGGCCCAAAGACCACGGGCATCCAACAAAGGTCTTCGGCCTTGTCCCTTACGCACAGAGATTTCTCCAGTTTCTCTGAATCTTTTGATGATGTTATGCACTGTAGATGATGAGATTTGCAAAGCCTTTGCAATTTGACATTGAGGAATGTTGTTTTTAAAGTATTCCACAATCTTTTTACACACTCTTTCACAGATTGGAGAGCTTCTGCCCATCTTTACTTCTGAGAGACTCTGCCTCTCTAAGACAACCCTTTTATAGCTAATCATGTTACAGACCTGATGTCAATTAACTTAATTAGTTGCTAGATGTTCTCCCAGCTGAATCTTTTCAAAATTTCTTGCTTTTTCAGCCCTTTGTTGCCCCCGTACCAACTTTTTTGAGACCTGTAGCAGGCATCAAATTTGAAATGAGCTCATTTAGTGGATAAAAGTGTAAAATTTCTCTGCTTAAACATTTGTTATGTTCTCCATGTTCTATTGTGAATAAAATATTGGCTCATGTGATTGGAAAGTCTTTTAGTTTTCATTTTATTCAAATTTAAAAAACATCCCAACATTACCAACATCCAACATTCCCAACCCGTAATTCGGGTTTATATATATATATATATATATATATATATTAGTATGTACAGAAATATAAATATAAATGTGTGTGTGTGTGTAATTTTTTGTAATCGTATAAACGTCATTATAATATAACTGTAATCATATTTAATTATTTGTATTTGTGTGTTACATTATTATTTAAATATTTATTGTATTTATTTTTACATTTACATTATATCCTGAAATCTTAATTCTATTTTTGATTGTTTTATCACATATTTTATGTATGAGTTAATGCATTGTTAGTTTAATAACATGCAAATGTCAAACTCTGTTGAAATGCATTGCTAGATTGCTGAGATCAACCACTTTTCAGTTAAGATGCAGCAACAGTGCTAGTGTGTGTGTGTGTGTGTGTGTGTGTTCTGTGCAGTCAGCTGAATTCCTGATTGATTTCAGGGGTTTTAATAAACACAGCGGGCTGCGGTTGAGTTTTTCAGACACACACTGATGAGTTTAACACACATCAGAAAACTAACCACCGTTAACTCCACTACAAACCAACCAAAGACTACGTCGCCTTAGAATTATAAGGTTCTATCTGCATTTGACCTGTTCCAAAAATCCCCATTTAAAAATGTAAGAGGATTTTGATATTGTACATTTAGAATACATTTAGGGTTTCTGTCAATTTCATGTTGGAAAGAGACTTATTCCCATATAATTTTTGCTATATAGAATGCAAAAACTTTGAAGCTCAATATCTCAAATCCACTCAGAATGCAGATAGAACCTTATAATTCCAAGGCGACGTAGTCTTTGGTTGGTTACTAGTACTTTTCATTTTCTCTCACTAATTCTAAACTTATGTGCCATTTTTACAGAGAAATCATTAACATTGAACACTGCTTATGAGGTAAATGCACTGCTATGATCATGCCGTCGCTCTTACCCTGAAGAACAGTGGATTTCCGTTCAGAGATTCGGCTCGTCTGATGTTCTCCACGCCGCACTGAAACACACAGTTCAGTCAACATTACAGCACATCTGCAGAAACCCTATTACATCTGCTTTATTGACCACATACACAGAAAACTACATTTTTCATTAAAAGTGTCTAATTGCATAATCAAGTATGTGTTAATGGACAAAAAGATCTAGTTTTATGCTTTTGTGTTATGTTCAGTGTTATTTTAGTATCATTGAGATGCTATTATAGTGTTTGTGAATATTTCTAATTAGATTTTATTTTGATATTTTGTTTTCATTTTAATTTTTAGCTAAAGTTTTAGTCATTTTGTTGAGTGTTTTTGCCATTTTTATTAGTTTTTGTTGTTTTTAAATATGACTTAGTTTTAGTTTTGCTTTATTTAGTCTTGGTTATTTTAGCACTTCAACCTGAAATGAGAAATGATGCCTTGGCACCTAGCTGAATTAAAATATTTTTTTTACTTCTAAGAAACCTTGACTTAGAGAAGAAATCAAGATTGTTGATGAAGGCAAGAAAATAAAATGTTATATTTAATAAAAAATAAATAAAATAAATAAATAATAAATTAATAATTTAATTTTAAAATACATATATTTTATTATAGATAGAGATAAAATAATTATATAAGATTTAAAAAAAATCATAATTTCATATATAATATTATAATATATTATAATATAGAATTACATATATATTATACTATATTAACTATATTATAAACTGTGTGAAATTATGAGTATTTCTATCATGTACACACAATACTTTTTTACAATATTTTATAATATATATTTTTCAACAAAATTTTATTTTAATACTGATTATTCTTCAGGTTCTGAAATTTTTAAGTTTTATTTATAGTTAGCAATTCTAATCCTGGTAATGTTATTGCTCAAAATGTGAGCAATAACATTACCAGGATGTGCACTGATGTGCACTGATATTTTAATATTTTTTAGCTATTAACCAATACTATCACAGTCCAATCAAACAGCAGTTTCCCACATCTGCCAGAGGCCCGGCGTGAAGCGGCACAGATCCAGAAGATCAGAGAGGAGGGAATCTACTGCAGACTGGATCAGATCAGACCCCTGCTGCAGACTGCGGCCCCGGGGCCACAGATCGATAGACAGGTGAGAGAAACCGGCAGAAGAGACTCACGCTAATGCTAGCCTCAGGGCAAACACACACACACACACACACACACTACATGGCATGAGGCTGTGAAATACACTCACACTCTTCAGAAGCGAAGCGCTGATCGATGAGTTTCAGATATGAGAGCAGAGGTCAAAGGTCAAAGATCGCTCAGCTCACCGTTAATAACAGACACTGCAGTGATGGGAAACAACTATCCTACAGTACACACTACAGTCTGCAGCAGTGACAGTACATCACAACATCAGCTGCTGATTTACTGATTTCTGTCATTTACTGTAGCAAACCGAGATATGTGTGTTTGTGTGTGTGTGTGTGTGTGTATGTGTGTGTGTGTGTGTGTATGTATGTATGTATGTATGTATGTATGTATGTATGTATGTATGTATGTATATGTAAGCAATAAGGTACTCGAGGCCGTGCTGTATCGTGAATAAATCACGGCTGAAGGGTGTTGTTAGGCACGACGCAAAGCGGACCCGTGATTTATTCACGATACAGCACGGCCTTGAGTACCTTATTGCTTTTTTAAACGGCTACCACACAATAAAAAAAATATTAAAACCAAAAAAATGTATGTATTGAAATGTTACTTTTTTGAAGCAACAAAAAATAGTTCCTGACAGCAACAGTAAACGGCAAGAGAATGTTCCAAACATAATGGAACTTAAATAAAAACAGAGAATAGGAGCTCTTATCATCTGCTGTGTCATTTATTTTTTTAACACCATATGAGATATTTTCTCACACACATACATCTGCTTATCTCTCAGCGTGAGAAAACGTGCGTTTTTCATCTTTTAGTTTTAAAACAGACCGATTCGTGAGTTTGCAAGCGTCATTACAGTGTAAACTGATGGACATATAGACATACAGAATCATACCTGAAACAGAAAACTAATAAATACAGTAATATTCCCTCCTCAGTTCGGAAACTGTAGTCTTTCATACAGACGCGTGCCGCACACACATCAACACATCTCCGCATGAGAAGTGTTTATTAGACGGGGAAGGGCGGGGTCTCAAAATTAAAGATGAAAGATGCAACATAACGCCAGCAGCGGTCACTCATACTTCATTAAATAAATAACAAACAGTTAATTCTGCCGAAATACATAATACATGAAACAGTTTTGATGCTATATTATTGACTGTTTATGTTGCTAAGGGTGGTTGCTAAGTGTGTAGCTCAGTGATACACAGAACCGTTGGGTGAAGCGGTCATAGCCGTGCTGTATCGTGAATAAAACACAGCTGCTGACCAATCAGAATCCAGGAATAGAACTAAGCATTTTATAAATGTGTGTGTGTGTGTGTGTGTGTATGTGTATATGTATGTATATGTATATATATATATATATATATATATATATACACACACACTTATTTTCTATTATTACAATTTTTATAATGAAAGAATGATAAATTCTATTATTATTATAATAAATAAAAAAAAAATATATATATATATATATATATATTTTTTTTTTTTTTTTTTTTATTATGGGTTTGATCAGTAGGGAATGTGTGAACAACAAATCAAATGAAATGTAAGTTTCTTTGGATAAAAGCGTCTGTCAAATGCATAAATGTAAACAATATTTTTCTAAATATATTATAATAATGAAAATATATAATACATGTATACAATTATACAACATATTGTGTGTGTGTGTATGTATGTATGTGTGTGTGTATATATATATATATATATATATATATATATATATATATATATATATATATATATATATATATATATATATATATATATATATATGAATATGAGAGCGAGAGAGAGAGAGTTCAGAAGCAAAAGCCTCTAAGTGCTGTCTGAAATTTTCATCTAAAATGAGCATTATCAAGCTCCTATGTGTAGGTTCAGTATTTTTACTATAATGGCAACGTATAGATGCTTTTCTATGCAATTAAAGTGAAATAACTGAACATAAATATAGGAGCCTGATAAAAATGCTCATTTTAGTAGAAAATTTCAGACGGCACATAGAGGCTTTTGCATCTGAACTCTTCTCATTCATATATATAATCTTTTTTAAAAATATAGTTTTACTGTTGACCACTTTATATTTTTAAGTCACTTGATTGAAGTGTTATGCAACAAGACTCTTAATTTAAAGTAGTTAAAGTAGCAAACAGACACGCACCTCTTCCCCGAGGATCTGCGAGTACTCGATGTCGAGCTCGTGCAGCGTTTCGATGTGGTCGCTGGTAAAAGCGATGGGCACCAGCAGCAGGTTCTTCTTCCCACGCTGACAGAGGCCCTTGATGACCTCATCAGTCTGCGGCCCCAGCCATGGCATCGGCCCCACCTACAGGAGCCCGGCAGGGACACAAATCACCTTCAGCGGAGCTCAGATCTGAGTGCAGCTACAGCACCTCACCACTAGAGGACTCTGTTTACCAGCTGCTCTTCATTGTTATAAACACAACGCTTTCACATAAACTAAACGAAACCATATTTTTCCATTTTGAAAAAACTGACCCTGGACCACAAAACCAGTCATAAGGGTCAATTTTTTTTTAATTGAGATGTATGCATCATCTGAAAGCTGAATAAATCAAAATATTGAGAAAATCGCCTTTAAAGTTGTCCAAATGAAGTTCTTAGCAATACATATTACTAATCCAAAATGAAGTTTTGATATATTTACAGTAGGAAATTTACAAAATATCTTCATGAACATGATCTTTATTTAATATCCTAATGATTTTTAGCATAAAAGAAAAATGGATAATTCTGACCTATACAATGTATTGTTGGCTATTGCTACAAACACACCAATGCTACTTATGACTGCTTTTGTGCTCCAGGGTCACATATTATTTCTGTTAGAGACCTTAGACTGCCAGACGAGTCTGTATGGGTTACAGTGTCCTAACCGGTCCATCACCCTCTGAACCGTTGCACCAACTTCCTGTGGGTACGGATCGCCTCTGTTCACCACCTAAACACACAATTAAAGCACAGGACGGGTTTGTTTCTTACTTTTTATTCTAAACAATGAATAACACTCATAATGCATTCAGGTTCATCTTGACACAGATTTTTTTTTTTTTAAAGGGGTCATATGATGCGATTTCAAGTTTTCCTTTCTCTTTGGAGTGTTACAAGCTGTTTGTGCATAGATAAGATCCCTGAAGCGGCAAAGACTAAAGTCTCAAAACCAAAGAGATATTCTTTATAAAAGTTAAGACTCGACCAATCCCCCCTAAAACGGCTCGTTCAAACACGCCCCCATATGTCTACGTCACGGTGTGGGAAGATTTACAAAACACCGCCCAAACGTATGCACAATGAAAGAAGGCGGAACTATTATTCTCGCTGTAGTGTTGTTGCTGCCGCCGGCACCATGTCCTGGAGACGCTGTGTTTCGTTGTGAAAGCAAAAGTACTTTGTCTGGCCTTCCAAAAGAGGACACAACTAGAAATCAGTGGTTAAGTTGTATTTACAACACTGTTCCAGAACAGTTCAACCCAAATATTACAGTGTGCAGCGCATTTTAACGGAGGACTATGTCCTGAACCTGGGAGTAGCTGTCAGCTGTGCTTTAAAGACTGTTTCTATAAAGTGGGGCAATTCCAACTTAGCAAGGACAATCTGGCACTTCTGACTCACAGCCTGTAAGTATGTTTTCATATTTAAAGAATTTGCCACTGATGATTCAAAAGTTTTGAGCAGTGTAGAGTAGTGCTTGTTTTTTATCGTTTCTCCGATCACAAATGCAGACATGGTAATGTTTACGCGGCGCGATGCAACGTTAGGTGTCAAAAATACTTTTGTAAAGTTAGGCTATTAAGTTATATTAATATCAAAAAACTTTTGTAAAATACTGTATATTTAGCCTTTCCCCATATCTCACACACTTTGAGTGAATTTTGTTAATAATCATGAATATGTATGCCTGTTGATGAACCATTGCAACATGAAAAAATTAACACTTTCATCTTAAAGTGAAAGTTTATGTAAGGAAAATGAATTTATTTACTTTTCAGAGTAATATTCAGTTTGTTTTGTTAGAAATAAATGTGTAGTAGTGTTTCATAAATTTAGACTGTTCGTGAGTTATAAATTCAAACGAATTGAATTAAATCACATTCATTCAGGTACCTTAATACTGGTAATTCTCAGATTATTTGGTCTTATAAATATCATACAATTATATATTCAAATAAGATGTCTCACCAATACTGAATTTTTTATTTTTATTTTGTATCAGTTCTTTTGGCGTGGTTCATGTGTAATTTGAAATTTCAAAGAATTTCTCAATTTTTTAATGAATCAATAAGTGGGGAAATGCAGTAACATGGCAACATTCAAAACATTTACATATTTTCACATTCACTCATTAATGAGAAGTTGCTAAAAGTTAAATTTTAGTTTAAAATAAAATTTATTATTTTTTAAACTTTTTATTATTATTTAAAATATTGAAATATTATATGACTTAAAATATTCATTTATGAATGTTTTATAAAACAACAACTCTTCAGGTCCAAACATATACTATGTGAAAATAATATACATGTTTTGAATGCATTATGAGGGATAAAAATGCAGACGCTGATAAAAAATGTTGCGAGACTCACAGACAGCGGCAGAGAGTGAGCTGAGAACAGAATCACCACGTCGTCTCTCTTCTCTGGAGGAAACTTCTCCAGCTCATTACGAACATGTTCAGCAAAACACTGAAAGACACGAGGAAAAGCATCATAACACACCTGCATGTGCCACTCAAAGCAGATTTAATCGCTGCTGGAGATGTGCTAAAGTAAAAACTACTGGATGACAGCAAACTAAAGAGGAGAAAGTTTTAATTATGAATTAATAATAAATATGAAATAACATAAGAGAATTATCAATGAAAATGTCTTAAAATATAATTCTGAGACATAATTAAATGTAACAAATTAAAAATATTAAAATCCAAAATGGGTTTACAAACTCTGAAAGTTTTTAATATTTCTTATTGCTTTGCAAATAAATAAAAGACAAAAACCAGACAAAATCAGCTTCACTCTACAGTTACACTAGAGTTCAAAAGTTTGAGGTCAGTATGATTTTTTTTATTTATTTTTTTTGAAGAAATAAATACTTTAATTCCTTGAGGCTGCATTAAATCGATCAAAAGTGACAGTAAAGACATTTTTAATAAAAACAACAGATTACTATTTCAAACGAATGCTGTTCTTTCAAACTTTCTATTCAAAGAATCCAGAAAAAACTAAATGTATCATGGTTTGCACAAAAATATTGGTCCGCACAACTGTTTTCAATATTGATAATAATCAGAAATGTTTCTTGAGCGGCAAATCAGCATATTAGAATGATTTCTGAAGGATCATGTGACACTGAAGACTGGAGTAATGATGCTGAAAATTCAGCACTGCGTCACAGAAATAAATTACAGTTTAACACTCACATAGAAAACAGCTATTTGAAACTGTAATAATATTTCACTGTTTTTACAATATTTTTGATCAAATAAATGCAGCCTTGGTGAGCAAAAGAGACTTCTTTCACAAGCATTTTCAAAATCTGCACATGAAGAGCCTTAACTGATTATTATAATTAAGAATATGTCCTGGTTTATGTAAGGGTGTGTGTGTGTGTGTGTGTGTTACCTCAATCAGTAGTGGGTGTGTTGGCCACCTGTCAATCACGCTCCAGCGCATCTTGGGCCTGTCACTGCGACTGCTGTAGTATCTGTAGATGGCGTTCAGACTGCTGCCTGATCACACACACATCAGACAGAGGATTTTATTAAAACTCTTTAGAAGGCTTAAGCTCACAGATATGTCAGGAGCAGTGAGTGTGACCTGTGGTGGAGCAGCTGTATTGTGGGTACTGTGTGAAGGCCACGGCTCTCTCCACTCCATCCTTCTCCATCTGCTCGATGGCCTCCTCCGTCAGAGGATGAACATACCGGAAACCGATGTAAAACTTATGAGGAGCTGCGCGCACACACACACACACACACACACACACAAAACAGATGGTCATTCATTTCAGTGGCACATTTCATCCTAGTTTGTCTATATTAAGCACTGGTTTATTTAAAGTTAATTACTCTCTTTTTCTTTGTAGCTTTTTCTTAAAAGTGTTGATTGCTAGTTGCTTAGCTTATTCTGCACAATTTTTTTTTTAATTTTGCGCAATTAATGTTTTAATTAATTTTGTTGATATTACCACTTTTTAATTGAATTTTTATTTATTATTATAAATGTTAGTTATTAATCATAATAATAATAATAATATTATTATTATTATTATTATTATTATTATTATTATTATTATTATTATTAACAACAACAACAACAACAACAACAACAACAACAACAACAACAACGATTATTATTAGTATGACTATTACACTAATTTATTATTATTGTTATATTATTATTATTATACACTTTTTACTGTAAACAGAGTTAATTATTTGACTAAATTGTTCATTTAATGTGATGTTTTGGGGTGAAATTCAGGCATTTTCCTGTAAATATATCCGAGCAGGTTACCATTGTTGACATTTCCAAATCCAAAATCTTTTTTTTTTTTTTTTTTTCAATGTGTTAATTTTTTCTGAAATTTTTATTGCAACTTGTTTGATTTTTTCTACATAGTTGTTCTTTTTTTATTTAGCACTTTATTTTGCACTGCGATTTTTTTTTTTATTGTTGATATAACTATTGTGTTACACTTTATTTTAAGGAGTCCTTGTTACAGTGTAATTATACATTGAAGTACTGAGTAATATGAATTAACTACATGTACTTACTATATGGTTAGGGTTAGGATTAGGGTTTGGCTTAGGGTTACTTGCATGTAATTATGCATAATTAATTGTTATTATAATAGTAAGAACATGCAAAGTGTAAAAAGGACAGCTTAAAGTGTTACCAACTATAGTCTTATTTGTATGTTTTATACAGTTATTTTACAGTAAATTGAGAGCTAATTTATCAGTTTATTTGTTCATTTATTTGTTTATTTGAATATGTGATTTGTTTTTAAATTCAAGCATTTTGTCTGTGTACATATTTCATGAGCAGGTTACTGCTGATCACATTTCCACATCATGCTTAAGTACTGGTTTATTTAAGATTAATTCTTTTTTTTTTTTTTTTTTGCAATTTATTGATTTTTTTTTATTGCAACTTTGTTTACTTGTTTTTTACTAAGTTTTTATTTAATTGTATTATTTTATTCTGCATTGTTATTTTTATTGTTGATATAGTCACATTGTTTTCTTTGTATTATGTATATAGTTTACTGTAGATTAACTTAATTTGTTCGTTTTTATTTGTACGTATATAAGTATTTCATAAGCAGGTTACTGCTGATCACAGTTCCACATCCTTTTTGATTACTGCTTCTTTTAAGGTTTATTTTTATTTTATTTTTTTTTGAGTGTTAATTTATTAGCCTATTGATGTTTTGGGATGAAATTACAGCAACCCAAAGTTTGTTTGTGCAAGAAAAACCAGTAACCTTATGAAAAGAGGAATATGGCGCTTCTCAAACAGGAAGTCGCTGGTTTATCAGAGGTGTGTGTGTGTGTAACAGGCGTGTGTGAGACACTCCTCTGATCTTCATCTATCACACACAAACACACACACACACACACACACACACACACACTCTCCAGGCTTTATCAGGACTCAATACTGACGACCGTTTGTCTGTTTCACTCTGATTATTTTATGATCCGTTACAAAAGACAGACTGATTCAGTGCTGCGTAAGTCTGTGTGAACAAGCATTAGTGATCCAACATCCAACACTCGCTTCGATATTCTGTGAACTAATGCAGGGTTAGGTTTTTTTTTTTAGTCTTTTTGATGCCAAAGACCCTGAAGGATCCTTAGATCCTCACGTGCAAATTGTGTCGTGTTTTAATTTTTTTTTTTTTTTTTAATTAATTTACAATCATTTATTTACATAATCATTTTATAATCATTAGTCATTCACATGATTTATTATTTGATTATTTTTATCATTTGATTATTTTTATCATTTATCATTATATTAAGTATTTTTATTGTTTATTCATTTATTATGTTTATTCACTTATCTATATTTCGTATTTTATAATTCTTATTAATTTTTCCTTGCTTATGCACTTTCATTGTTGTTCAGTCTCATGCTTGTGGGGTTTCATGAACTGGAGTGTATTCCAGGAAGCAAGGTTAACTTACTCTCAGCTAAACCCTGAACTCTCGGGTGATTAACCCAAACCTTGCTTACTCGAGGTAAGCTGGTTTCAAAAACGAGTCCGGGAGTAAGTTCATTTAACCCAGAGTATGTTCCTGGTTAACACACAAGACATTCTCAACAGAGCTAGGAATCGACGAGCCACTATGGAAGCAGACGCTAAGAAAAAGCACGCCATACTACTTCTTTCTTCTTCTTCTGTTCAAAGGCTATATGCATATTTAGTTCATATCGCCACCTAATTGGTGATTGTGAAATCATTTTTCTTTTTTTCCGTTTAATCTTTAATCCTTGAGAATAAGAATTATATTGTTTGTTTGATGCTAATAATAAGTCATATCAGATATGTATTTTTATTACAGAAATAATTATAGAAAATGCCAATCTATGTGAGATGATATTATGAAATGTAATAAATGTATAATATAATAAATTAAACATTACCTTGTCATAATAGTGTTTCATAGCCTAATTTATACAGATAACTATTATATATGCCAATAAAATAAATATAATAACCACATTAGAATAATATATTACCTTATTTATTACTTATATTAGTGCTTTATAATTAACATAGGCTATCATACTATATATATATATATATATATATATATATATATATATATATATAGTACATGTAATATACTCTGCTGGTCAAAAGTTTGAGATCAGTAAGATTTTTAATGTTTTTTAAAGAAGTTTCTTCTGCTCATCAAGGCTGTATCTATTTGATCAAAAATACAGAAAAAAAACTCATTTTGTGAAATATTATTGCAATTTAAAATAACAGTTGTGTGTTTTGATATACTTTAAAATAAAATTTACTTCTGTGATCAAAGCTGTATTTTCAGCATCATTACTCCAGTCTTCAGTGTCACATGATCCTTCAGAAATCATTCTAATATGCTGATTTATAAACAATGTTGGAAACAGTTGTGCTGCTTCATATTTTTTGGGGACCCGTGTTTTTTTTATATATATATACATATATGCATTAAACTGAAAAAATTAATCACCTGTTAATGCGCTAATTTTGACAGCATTAATATATATATATATGTGTGTGTGTTTTTTTACTTTTTATTGCCGCTATATTTCTGTATTATTTCTGAGCACATGCTAGCATTAACCCTTGGCTCTCACCGGTCTCCGGACACATCTCGTCCAGCAGTTTGACCATGCCTTCTCCCTGCATGGTGGTCCAGGCTTTGATTGGAGATCCTCCTCCGATCTTGCTGTACTGTTCTTGGATCTTTGGGGTTCGTCGTTTGGCAATGAAAGGGCCGAGTTTACTGCAACAGACATAAAAACACGCCAGAAGCTATAAAAGGCATTTCAGGTTTCAATTTTACAGTTATAGTCACTCCAGTGCTTTACAGAAACGAGCCTCGCTCTTACTTCTGCACAGGAAGCTGCATGAGGTCCGTGTCCATGAAGAGCCGTAAGAGGAAATCATGCACGTCTTCCAGTTTCTCCGGGCCGCCCATATTCAGCATCAGAATGCCTGTTTTGGGTTTTCTGCAGAAGAAATGAACACAACGGTTTTGAGTTGAGGAGATCTCTTGAGACGAAGTTCTGGATTCAAAACCAGTCCAAATTAAACTAAACCCAAAGAGACTTCTGCACAGGAACAGCAGGACATTAACATATGAGGAAATATTTCAGAATTTAAAGTCTTTTCTGGTTTTGCATTTCTTGGATGCATTATAAAAGCAATAAAAAATAATCAGTATATTAGAATGATTTCTGAAGGATCATGTGACACTGAAGACTGGAGTAATGATGCTGAAAATACAGCTTTGATCACAGAAGTAAATTTTATTTTAAAGTATATCAAAACACAAAACTGTTATTTTAAATTGCAATAATATTTCACAAAATAAGTTTTTTTTCTGTATTTTTGATCAAATAGATACAGCCTTGATGAGCAGAAGAAACTTCTTTAAAAAACATTAAAAATCTTACTGATCTCAAACTTTTGACCAGCAGAGTATATTACATGTACTATATATATATATATATATTGTATGATAGCCTATGTTAATTATAAAGCACTGCAGGAAAGTCTTCAGAAAGGCTTTGAATGTCTTACAGCTACAAAACAGACATATTTTATAATCCAGCTATAAATTCTGCATTATTCTGAAAAAAAGTAATAGTGTTGTTTTTGTGTTATTTATGTAGCATATTTATTGATATTTTGAATTAGCTTTTATTTTTATATTTTCAGTTTTCATTTTAGTTTAAGTTGTAGTAATTTTATGCTTTTGTCTTTTACTAGTTTAGTTTTTTTTTAAATATTTGTTTACCTTTTACTTATATTAGTTTTTCTTTTTAAAACAACTTTATAAAATGTTTTTTTTTTCAGTTAGTTGCCAATGTATTATTTCTAATTTTTGTTTACATTTAAGTTTAAGTTTAGTCATATAAAATTTCTATTTTATTTAGCTTTATTTCAATTAATTTTTCTATTAACTATTTTTAATAGTTTTAGTTTACAATAACAACACTGAAAAGCAAAAACCACAATTGTACTTTTTTCATTTAAGTTTTTTTTTTTTTACCTTCAATTTGCTTTTATTTCAGGTTTAGTAATTTTAGTACTCCTGCATAAAATGATTTTAGTTAACTGTCAAGAAAACATTTCTACTTTTTGTTTACATTTTTAAGTTTAAGTTTTTAATCTAATATTTTTATTTTATTTTATTTCAATTAACGTTTTTTTTTTATATGTCAGTTTTTTAGTTCATTTTTAATATTTTTACTGTTAAACAACACTGAAAAGCAAAAGCCCATATTCACAATTAACTGCAACAGTAAGCAATAATGTGAAAATCCTTTAAAGTGTCATTTGTACATGAAAGGTTCTGGAAATAAACGTGCTTCACTTGTTCCGATCATCAAAACTCTCTTATTAAACATGTTGAAAACAACTAGAAGCAAAACACGTCGAGCACTTCTGCTCCAAAGCATCAGCAGCAGGTGTTTTCCACAGAAGTAGAGAATAAGCTGTTGTTTGTGGAGGTTAATGACACTCTTTGCCCGTGTGTGAGCGGCTGATTGAGTGGATGTTCATGAGGTCAGGAGACGCTCTACCTGTTCTCCTGAGTCTCTGGAGCGGCTGAGCTGGCAAACACAGCTGCTGCGGCCGTCGACTGCCGTCTGAGAAACACGCTCCTGCACAAACTCACCGCCGGCGGACTCAACCTGACCACTGCACAGAACACACAAACACCAAACCTGTTAGAAAACATGCATGAAACAGTTTGACAAAACTAATGCATGTTAAACACAATTGCAGATTAAGTTTTACAGGGAAAAAAGGAAATAGTATTTTGCATAAAGATAATAAATAAATTTTCCCATTGTGATAATATTTTTAATGACAATTAATATTATTTCTCCCTGAGAAAATTGTCAATAATGTCATTAATTTATATTTCAGAGCCACAAAATACATAAAGCATCTTTTTAATCCAATTACGAATTCTGCATTATTCTAAGAAAAAACAAGTGTTGTTTTAGTATTATTTATATGCTATTATAGTATTTATTAATATTTTAAGTTGAGATTTAAGTTTTAGTAATTTTGATATATGCTTTGTCATTTTATTTTTTTTTTAAATATTTCTATTCAGCTTTAATTTATATTTTTGCTTATTTATGCTGATTTAAATAAAAAAGTGTGTGTGTGTATGTATGTGTGAACAAACTACTTCAGTCTGTGTGCATTGAATTTATTTAATACACGAGTTTCACAATTTGAGTTGAATTACTGAAATAAATGAACTTTTCCACGACATTCTAATTTATTGAGATGCACCTGTGTGTGTGTGTGTGTGTGTGTATATACACACACACATATACACAAACATATATACAATACAATACACATTCAATTATATCTTTTTTTAATATAACACTAATTAATAACTTGTTATAGCACTTGCGTATCTTTGTTGATTTTGATTGCTTCTATTGTCCTCATCTGTAAGTTGCTTTGGATAAAAGCGTCTGCTAAATGACTAAATGCAAATTACCTATATTATTATAACACAAAACCTTAATTAGTACAATTACATACTATTGTATGTAATTTAGTATACATTTTTAAGACAGAACATAACACCAGGACATAATACAGTGGCATGTATTATATGATAAATATTTAAAAGCATCAGTTATTGAACACGTGTTTAATATGTAGTCTGCAGTAGCGCCGCTTGGCCGCTCGGAGGCGCTGTTGGCGCAGTTACGCAAGTTGTAAAAGCGTGTGTTGTGTAACATGATGTTTAACGCCAGGGAAACTTTAACTCCTGCTTTTTGTTGTCGATTTGCGCATGTAAACCTCGTGCACTCGTTTAACTTCCCGCGCGTTAATGCAGATATGAAAACATACGCTTTATCTGCGCGATTATTCCCTGAAGAGATGAAAAACTGCAGGAAGAAAAACAGAGGAAAGTCATCGAGACACTTTAACCTTCATGAACAGAGCTGACATAAACACGGCTCATTTCAGCCCCTGCACTGTTCATTCTGCATGATTAATGATATAAATGATTATATAACCTCTTCAGTGAATGAATGAGTGAATGTCATGTGTGTATTTAGAGTCGTAAACACACTTACGCTGCACGAGCCGGCACGCGCCTCCCAAAACCGCCATTATTTCGCGCTCTGGAGTAAAGTCTCCTCGTTTTCCAACGTTAGAAAACAGCCAAAGGCTTAAACTGCAGAGTGAACGCGCTTCTTTGTTTCCTCCGTCTTTCTAAAGCGGCCAAATTCCGATATAGAGCTGCTGATCGGTGTCAGTGTGATAACGGCGTCATGACGTACACTGGCCCCGCCCCTGCGCACACACCCTCCCGTACGTCAGCACGCAGTGACGAGAGCCGTGCGTGACGCGCGTGTGTCTGTGTTCATTCCAGAAACACACATCACCGCAGTAAATTCTCTCATCAAAATCCTTTATTTATTGTTTTTAAAAAAGAGGTTCAACAGTATATCCAAACTATTTCATCTTTCAAGAATCTTAAAGCTCTTAAAACAGTTAATTTATTTCATCTTTTGAATTTATTCTGTTAAAGTTTTCGTTTTATATTACTAACTTATTGTTACTTACGTATATAAATGGTGCTTTTCATGTAATGTCACTTCTTTGTACGTAAAGTTGATTTTTTTTTTGTACTTGTATCTTTGGTACCTTTGGTACCTTGGCATTAATAAAAAAAAAAAGAAAGAAAACACAACACAACTAACTTTACTAAAAAATCGGTATGATATCAAATCTACAGTGTCTGTATTTCATTTGATGCTCAATTCACAACTGAAAGCAGCTTTTATAGTTTATTTAAAATAGACGCAGCATAACTCAGCAATGTCTTTTTTTAAATTATGGAAGCTCAAACCTGAACGAATGAACAAACAAACAAATAAATAAATATCCTCAAATATAATTCATTTTTAATTGAATTAATTTTTGTATTACTTTATTTATTATTCTCAGTATTTATTTTTAACCTTTTAAATTCTGTCATTTTATGTTTTACTCTTTCATTTTTATTTTTTATTTTTTATTTTAAATTTACATTTATTTTATTTTTAGTTTCTGCAGTTTAGGCCTCCATACTTAATGTCATCATGTCGATTATTAATTAATTTTGTTATATTATAAAAGCACAGGGCTAATGAAAAACATTTTTGCATGTTAAAGCAAATTATTTTGTTAATTTATTTTTTATTAAATTATTTATTATATAATTTTAAGCCAAGTGCTATCATATCCTACTACATACAGTATTTATTTTTTAACTTTTCATTCTTTGTTTTTTTTATTTACTACATTTACTTTTATTTCTGCACATTAATGTCTGTCATGCAATTACTAAATAATTTATATATATATATATATATATATATATATATATATATAGGTGGATCTCAAAAAATTAGAATATCGTGAAAAAGTTAATTTATTTTTGTAACATCTCAAAAAGTGAAACTTTCATATATTCTAGATTCGTTACATGTAAAGTAAAACATTTCAAAAGTTTTTTTTTTGTTTTAATTTTGATGATTAGAGCTTACAGCTCATGAAAATCAAAAATCCAGTATCTCAAAATATTGGAATATTCCCTAAGATCAATCAAAAAAAAAAGGATTTGCAAAAAAAGAAAAGTTCAAGTTCTTTAAAGTATGTTCATTTATGCCCTCGATACTTGGTCGGGGCTCAGCATCAGTGAGGTGTGGCATGGAAGCGATCAGCCTGTGGCACTGCTGAGGCACTACTGAGCTTTCAGCTCATCTGTATTGTCGGATCGCCTGTTTTTCATCTTTCTCTTGAAAATATCCCATAGATTCCATAATGGGTTCAGGTCAGGCATGTTGGCTGGCCAATCAAGCACAGTCATATCATGGTCAGCAAACCACTTGGAATATGTATATATATATATATATATGTATATATATATATATGTATGTATGTATGTATGTATATATATATATATATATCTATATATATATATATATATCTATATATATATTTATGTATGTATGTATGTATGTATATATATATATATATATATATATATACATACACACACACAGTGGGTACGGAAAGTATTCAGACCCCCTTAAATTTTTCACTCTTTGTTATATTGCAGCCATTTGCTAAAATCATTTAAGTTCATTTTTTTCCTCATTAATGTACACACAGCACTCCATATTGACAGAAAAACACAGAATTGTTGACATTTTTGCAGATTTATTAAAAAAGAAAAACTGAAATATCACATGGTCCTAAGTATTCAGACCCTTTGCTCAGTATTTAGTAGAAGCACCCTTTTGATCTAATACAGCCATGAGTCTTTTTGGGAAAGATGCAACAAGTTTTTCACACCTGGATTTGGGGATCCTCTGCCATTCCTCCTTGCAGATCCTCTCCAGTTTGGTCAGGTTGGATGGTAAACGTTGGTGGACAGCCATTTTTAGGTCTCTCCAGAGATGCTCAATTGGGTTTAAGTCAGGGCTGTATATATGTGTGTATATATATGTGTGTATATGTGTGTGTGTGTGTATGTATATATATATATATATATATAGTATCTCACAAAAGGGAGTACAATACAAGCTGCACATTGACTACTCTAAAATATATCCAAGGTTCATTTGTGCAGTATTGTCCCTTGAGAAGATATACTAAAATTGTTGCTGAAATGTGAGGGGTGTACTCACTTTTGTGAGATACTGCATACTCCAGTGAGATACTGCATACTGCTATACTACTTATATATATATATATATATATATATATATATAAATAAAGAACAGGGTTAACTTCACTTTGCATGTGAAAGCAAATTACATTTTAAATGAAATTTTCTAATAATCCATCTTTCTCCACATATCATTGGTTTGTGTCCTGATCTTCATCCACAAGCAGAAAAAGTGTGTTTGAGTCACAAGGCCATTATATTTTACCGATGTTTTTAATGGGTGTTTCCTGCTGTATCCGGTTCTGCTACAAGCCATAACATATCAACTTATTCTCTTTCACTGGAACAAAGCAACAAATTGCTATTGCAATGTTCTTATACATCTGTTATTCAGATTCATCTCTATTCTTCAGTCTCTGTCTTTGTTCAATGATTGACTGCGTTTGGGTTGAATATTTTCATCAAATCAACAAAATTATTACTTCACTGTTTCAACTCTCTCTTGCCTGAATACATTAGATAATAATACACATTAAAATACAAAACATAAATTGCCTCTTACAAACCTTCATTTCTGACCTATTTCTTCTGAATATGATTATGAAGACAAATAGCAGTGCAGTTGCGCTTCTCTGCTTCCCTCTAGTGGAATCAAACACAAATGCATGATCTCATTGATTTATTAGGCCACAGATGAATATTACTAGAATATAACGCAACACCGAATCACCATTCAAACAGTCTCCTGATTAGATCTCTAAACGTGACATATAAATACTGTCTCCGGAAATGAGAGAGTGATTTGATTTCCTAGTTGGTCTCGTGCAGTGTGTGTGTGTGTGTGTGTGTGTGTGTGTGTGTTTAAGGCCGGCAGCGCTGAATGAACCGTGGGTACAGGCAGACATCGCGGATGTGATGGCGGTTCAGCAGCCAGGTGAGGAATCGCTCCAAACCCAGACCGTATCCACCGTGAGGACACGTGCCAAACTTCCTCTGAAACACACAAGCATCCACACGCTGACACTCTGAACGCTGATGTGTTATGACAAACAGCTGGACAATATTCTGAACATCTGCAATGATTTTGGAAGCATTTTTGTCAAATTTAACGACAATATTATTTTCAAACTACACTGTAAAATGATGAAGTTGAAGATTATCAGTGTTTTCAAAGAAAAATATTATTTCAGTCTTTCTATGTCAAAATTTCATGTTTAATTCGATGTGTTACTTGCCGTTTCTGTAATTATTAGTGAAATTAATTAAATTTCTAAGCCTTTTTTTTTTTTCAAAGTACATTTTTTGTGTTTTATTTCGAGTAATCAAATCTTAGTTTTTTTAATGAACAACATTTGCATTATCTCTCAAAAAAAAGGCATAGTAGTTTCCACGTGGCATGTCATATATTAAAATATTTTAAGAAAAAAAAAAATAGTGCTGCTTGATTCTAGGTACTGTTATAATGGTGCATGTGAATGTAAAAAAAGGATTCAATATTCTTCCTGCAAACATGCATTGATTATTAAATTATTAAATACATTAAACTATTTATTATAAATTATCATTTACATTTAAATTTGTGATACTACTTGCCAACAATGTCTACTTAAAATATAGACAATTTCTGAGCAAATGCATAAATATCAAGCTGTTTGGGGATGGTAATATTTTTTATGCATTTGAAAGTCTCTTTTGCTCACCAAGCTGCATTTATCTGATCAAAAATATATAAAAACTGTGAAATTATTCAAATTTAAAATATCTGTTTTCTATGTGAATATATTTTATAATACAATTTATTTCTGTGATGCGCAGCTGAATTTTCAGCATCATTACACCAGTTTTCAGTGTCACATGATCCTTCAGAAATCATTCTAATATGCTGATATGCTGCTCAAGAAACATTTGTGATTATTAGCAATGTTGAAAACAGTTGTGCTGCCCAATATTTTTGTGGAAACTGTGATACATTTGATTTTTTAGGATTCACAGATGAATAGAAAGAACAGCATTTATTTGAAACAGAAATCTTTTGTAACTTCATAAATGTCTTTACTGTCCCTTTCTGAATGGTAGAGTATATGAAATATAGCCAATAGGCCATTACCTGGTCGGTGTACCAGTAGTAGGGTGTGGGGTCGATTCCCTCTCTCTTATACCCCTCCAGGAGCTCCTCAGCGTCCCAGATACGCATGGAGCCTCCCACGATCTCACCGACGTTAGGCATCAGCACATCCACCTGACAAACACACACACATCAGCCAATTACAACACAACTCTGCTGATACTGACATTTTTGTCCTTTTGCATATTAATGTCTTTCTGTATGTAGCTTGAGTTTTGTTCTGGTATCTCATTGGTCCATATATCTGCATGTTTAAACACTGAATATGTTGTGACTGGCTGTGATTGTTAGTAGGGTTGGGTATCGTTTGAATTTAATCGATTCCGATTCTTATCGATTCCTAGTTTTGATTCCAATATGATAAAAAAAAATTAAGTTAAACATTTAGATGTCAAACATTTATTCTGTCTTTTTACAAAGCATTCTGTTGCAGCTGAATAACATGAGCAAAAATCAGCAGCCTACAGAACACTGCAAGAGGAACTTTACCTATGCTTTTAACAAAAATACCACAGCAAAAACAACTAGATTAATATAAATTTCAAATATTAAAGTGTTATAGACAAGAAAACAGTCAGTAATAAAATAATAACAAACAAATCAATTAGCAAAAGCATAAATAAATACAACTGAACCATATTTCAGGTACAGAAAATGTTATTAAAGGTTTAAAAACACTGCATAGTTTTCTTTTCATACATAAAATATAGATTAAAGTTATTAAATATTTTCAGTCAAGATCAGTGAATGATTTTCTTTGATTAACTTTAATGACAGGCAGCGCGTTTATTAGGCTGCTGTCTCTTTAACACCGAACGCACGCAGATCTAAAAATACTGTACACGTGCGTTTTCTTTCTCATCTGTTTACGTTCACTTAAGACAAAAACGGCTGTGTTTATGATGATATACTGACAGTATATCATCATAATTGGGCAGTAGTTTTCTGCATACTGGTCGATAAATATGAAAGAAGTCAGTTCCGGCCCGGAACAACCTTTTCTGCAGTGAAATGCACAGAACGGTTTGAGAATGGAAACAAACCGGGAACTCACACAGAGACCACTATTCTCTGTTCTTGCGCTCATATGTCTATGCTCACGCTTGTGCTTCAGACGTGTGCGCTGCACACAAACAGGGCGCAAGTTCTTTCCGTTCCTGCACTTAAATCATTTTAAAATCACATTAAAATGCGAACACAGGAATCGTTAAGCAGAATCGAAATGCACGCATCTTATCGAATACCTGGTTCTTGAGAAATTGTTTAATTGTTAATGAGGATCCTGACCGATTCGGTAAGGCGGCAGTCCTCAGCGCAGCGCTGCATGTAGAAGGATTTGATCTCGGCTGGGAAGCGACACAGCAGGATGGTCTCGTTAATAGAGTCGGTCATCAGTCGCTCAGGGGCTTCTGGGATATCCTGCAGAAATCACACACAAACAGTCAAATATCCAAGCTTTTGTAGTTGAGCACTCTTGAAAATAACATATGAAACTCAATAAAACACACCTCTCCAAACTCATAAAACGTCCCATCATCCTTCTTGATGTTGTGCTCTTTGAGCCACTCGATGGCTTCGGTGTAGTTCATCCTCTTGAACGGCCGTTTGGGAGGCTTGAAGTCCTGCAAAAGAGAGAGAGAAAAAAAAAAAAAAAAAAATTACTGCACAGATTTAAGAGCTTCCATATTTTTTGTCCAGTTTTCTATGGCTCTCCCAGTCATTTGTAACAATGTTGTTATTGCTAACAAATACTCAAAATTAAAAAATATATATTTACATTAAATGAAGTAAAATAAAATAAATCTTTACTCAAATTAGACAAACAAAAAACTTAAACTATTTTATTATTTTTGGTCAGCAGCCAAGGCAACATTTATAATTTTCATTTAAAGTTGAAATGCTAAAATGACTAAAACTGAAATAAAAATTAATTAAAAAATTCAAATACTTCAAGATGAATTTCCATGACCTTTCCAGTCATTTGGGACAATGTTGTTTTCATTAACTAAAACTAAAAATATTTTGAAAAAAAAAAATGTATGTTGATCGAAAAATGTTAATTA
The DNA here is from genome assembly GCA_039654775.1 of Spinibarbus caldwelli. NCBI lineage: Eukaryota > Metazoa > Chordata > Actinopteri > Cypriniformes > Cyprinidae > Spinibarbus > Spinibarbus caldwelli. Next base: position 1,304,578 of record CM077258.1, read on the forward strand.
GACAAAAAACAAAACAAAACAATTTTATTATTTTTAGTCAGCTGCAAGATTTCTCATTTTCATTTAAAACTGAAGTGCCAAAATGACTAAAACTGAAATAAAAATGAAAAAAAAAAAACAATAATAAAAAAAAAAAAAATAAAAAATAAGTAAAAAAAAAAATCCGGAGCCTTCATCTTTTTTGATGAATTTCCATAACCCTTCCAGTTTCTGACAATGTTGTTATCATTAACTAAAACTAATATTTATGTTAACTGAAATAAAATAAAAGACAAAAAAAAAAAAAAACTTTGTCACCAATTTTCATTTAAAGTTTAAGTGCTAAAATTACTAAAACTGGAATAAAAATAAATAAAAACGAAATAGTTTTTAAAAAACAAACACTAATATAATCAAAAAGTTACAAAAACTTTAACATAAATATTGAAATAAATCTTCTACAAGGATGGTGAAGTTAATTTCCATGAATTTTATATGCCTGAATAACATTATCCAGGCCTAAAATGTCAAATATTATGACATTTCCAGGTTTTATCTGTGACTGTGAAGCTCAGTGTGAGGTCAGGGGTCATACCGGGTTAATGTCGTAGAGCAGCTGCGCAGCAGGAGACTTCAGGACCCTGTCGACCACATCACACACCAGATCCTCCAACCGGTTCAGAAGGTCTTCATAGGTCATGAAGGGACACTCAGCCTCGATGTGGGTGTACCTGAACACACACACACACACACACACACACACAATGACATGCTTCTGTCTGTTTCTGTTATGTCCTTGCACAACACTGAGTTGTGTTTTTTTAAATACACCGTGTGCCGAAGTTGATATTCTGGTCATATTTTTTTTCTTAATAACTACTATTGACTTTGTATTTAATCATTTATAAGTGATATATAATTGTCCATGAAGGCTGGAAGTCAAAAACTCCTCATATTCAGGTGTGCCGAATTATTAGGCAGGTTTTCTTTTACAGATAAAATGAGCCAAAAAAAGAGATTTAACTCAGTCAAAAATTATTAAATGCCCATGAGAAGGATGCAATACTAATGCAATAATAGAATTTGAAAAGTTAGGGCATGACCATTGGGCAGCGAAATGCTCATTGGGTCAGCAGAGTCAGAAAAAACAAGTGGAGAAGAAAAGACACGTTAACTGCAAAAGAATGAAGAATTAAAGTGAAGAATTAGGTGAGAAACCATCAGGAACCATTTAGTCTCCAGCGCCATCATTTTCCAGAACTGCAACCTTCCTGGAGTCTCCACAAGTGCAATGTGTCAGGTTCTCAGGGACTTTGCTTGGGTAAAAAAATCCTAAAAAATGACCCTCACTTAAGAGTCACTCAAAACTTATCTGTCTATAAAGCCTATAAAAAATCAGTCTTAATGTATTTCACAACACTTCAGCATGCTGTTCTTATTAAGTGAATAATGCTATTCTTATTAATAAACACAAGCTCACTTGTCCTTGTAGTGTCCAGTTTCTCTTATTCACTTTTTCCCAGTGTTTTTAATGGTGACAGTTGCGACTGGCCTAATGCTGCCCTTCTTACCCCTAGACTAGACCTTTAAAGGGGTCATCGGATGCCCATTTTCCACAAGTTGATATGATTCTTCAGGGTCTTAATGAAAAGTCTATAACATACTTTGGTTAAAATTTCTCAAAGATAGTGTAAACAACACCCTTTTTACCCTGTCAAAAACAGCTTTTTTCACAGCAACCCGTTTTGGTGCATCTCCCTTTAAATGCTAATGAGCTCTGCTGACCCCGCCCTTCTCTTCTGTGGGGTGACGAGCTGTTCTCATGAGACTGTTTTCTTTAGCCACGGAACTTGCTAACTAACACATTATTAGGAAAGGCAATTTGCAAAGATTCATAAAAGAACCTTATACTCACTACTTCTGTAAGTAAAGCTGGATCACGAATGATTCACGCGAACATAGATGCATTTAGGTAGATCGGGGACCACATTCCTTTCAAAAACAAATGTAATCCACTGTGTCTTCAGCGGCTCAGATGTCGGGAGTAAATGACGACTGCCATGTTCATTACTACATCCAACAACAAAACATCTCAATCACTTAGGAGCCATTCTTTTCTACATCTGCTCCGGTGGTGAAACAATGGCAGACTGATGACAGCTCACTTAGGGCGGGTCTAAGGTAAAACACTAGTGTCAATCAACTATCGTGGGAGCGACCTGGGTCTGTGTGACGTCACACAGACAAGAAGCTGAGAACGGCTTGATTTGAGAAAGGGGTTATTATTTTGGGGGATTAAAAAAAAAAAAAAAAAAACACTGGGTGGATTTGCACACACTGCCAACACACATTTATGTTCAAACAACATGTAAAAGTGAATTTTGCATCTGATGACCCCTTTAACAGCTAAAGAAGGGACGTAAGAGTTTCACTGAATGAATGCTGAAGGGTCCCAGACTCACTCAGCCAGGTGTCTGCGTGTGCGCGACTGCTCGGCGCGGTATGACTGCGCGATGCAGAAGGTGTCGCCCAGCGCAGGGATGCAGGTCTCCAGGTAGAGCTGAGATGACTGCGTCAGGTATGCGTTCTCACCGAAGTAGTTGAGACCGAAGAGCGTGGAGCCGCCCTCCACCTGCGTCTGCACCAGAGTGGGCGGAGTTATCTGAGAACGACAACAAACAAACATCTGTGTTTACTAAAACAAACAACATCCTGTGCCTCAAAATGAGATTTTGCACAATTACGTATATAGTTGACCCAAAAATGAACATTAGCTGAATGTGTCCTCACTCTCAGGCATTCAAGATTAGGATGAGTTTGTTTCTTCAACAGATTTGGAGAAATGTATCATTTCATCACTTGCTCAGCTCAGCAAAGGATCCTCTGCAGTGAATGGGTGCCGTCAGAATGAGAGTCCAAAGAGCTGATAAAAACATCACAAGAATCCACAAGTAATCCACACCACTCCAGTTCATCAGTTAACATCTTGAGAAGAAAAAAGCTGAAACAAATCCATCAAGTCATTTTTAACTAAAATACGAGTCCATAATCCATAATAACGCTTCCTCCAGTGAAAAAGTGGTCTGGCCTGAACCAGGAGAGAAATCTGCACAGATCAAGCAGCACTTACAAGCCAAAACTAAAGTACAAAACAGCTCTAAACAAATACTGTATGTGGCTGGATTTTGATGTGAGAGACAACAGGAGACGCACTTTTTCACTGGAGGAAGTGTTATTATGGATTATGGACTCAAATTTTGGCCAGAAGAAACTGTTTGAAGTTAAAAGTGTCTTAGTAAAGGATTTGTTTCTACCAAACATGCATCTTTTGTCTTCTGAAGATGTTAACTGATGGACTGGACTGGAGTGGTGTGGATTATTGTGATGTTTTTATCAGCTGTTTGGACTCTCATTCTGACGGCACCCATTCACTGCAGAGCATCCATTGCTGAGACAGTGATGCAATGACACATTTCTCCAAATCTGATGAAAAAATAAACTAATCCTAATCTGGGATGAACTTAGAGTGAGGACATTTTCATTTTCGGGTGAACCAATCCACATGGTTCAGGGAATGACCTCGTAGTAGCCCCGGCTGAAGAAATGATCCCGGAAACACTGCGTGACGGTGGACCGGACTTTCAGGATCTTGGAGACGTTTTCCCCACGGATCATCATGTGCCTGTTGTTGAGCTGCACATCCACATCAGACTCCTCGTTCAGCAGATTATCGGCGCCGCCAGCCGGAGCGAGACCGATCAGCTCCCAGAAATCACAGTGCAGCTCATGGCCGCCCGGAGCCTTTCAGAACAAAACCATGAACTACATTTTACAAATCCCGACAGAACTTTCATTCTTAGATGAACTACACCTTTAAATATAGGGAAGTAATATTATGTTAAATTCATATTAATATCAATTAATTAATCTGGGTAATTGTCTCACCTGTTTGCCCTCAGGAACAGGTGTCACGGTTCCATACAGAGCGACGGTGCTCTCCGTAGACAACACCAGGCCATTATAACACTGACACTGCACACAACACACACATTCATCAACATGACCCAAATAAAAATAGATAATATTGAGATATGCAGAAAATATCATTAAAGTTCTGAAATATTTAATTATTATATAGTATATAATTTATAATATATATATATATATATATATATATATATATATATAGTACATTAATAAATAATTTATAAATTATATTTTTATATTTATTTTATTTTTTGTAAAATTGTATACATATTTTTATATTTTATATCATTTTTAGATAATTTTTACTTTTTTTGGCATTGCCTCACCTTCCTCCTATATCATTTCTTGCTTTTATTTTTATTTATTTATTTTTAATTAGGGCATTGCCTCACCTTTCTCCTATATATTTTCTTCTTCTATTTTTATTTATTTATTTTTTAAGTAGTGACCTTAATCCTATATCATCTTTGCTTTTATTTTTTATTTATTTATTTTAATTAGGGCATCACTCAGCCTTAATCCTATATCATATTTGCATTTATTTATTTACTGTAATTAGGGCATCGCTTAGCCTTAAAGGGTCATGAAACCCCAGACTACTTTTTCTGAGATTTTAGCAGAGGTGTTTGTGTTGCACATCATAGAAGACAATGTTAGCATCCGATCATTTTAACTGTTGGAGAAACCTGGTTAATTTTAAGCTTTTTTTGCGCTATTTTCATCTTCCGGGTTTAAAATCTACATCGTGTTGACGTCACAATTTGTGACGTGGCAATGGACTATAGTACATTGATGACGCGTCGGTGTCTATTAAATTATTCATGAGACTGCGTGTTCTTATCCTATGAGAAGACGCTTTCGCTTAATTATTCACAACAGCATGTGTTGATTTGCTATGACAGACTCTTCAGACTGAGATGACATCGCGCACATTAACTGGAAGAAACATTCATGGATTGAAGGAGAGTGTTTGATTTGCTTTGTAATAAGAGTTCGGTACAAACGCGATTCATTCACTTAATGAGTGTAACCGTTTTTACAGCTCCGTGACACAACCAGTCAAAAGGCTTATATAAACGCCGCAGAATAAGCCTTAAAAGTTATCAGAGGTGCAGCAGCGCATTCATATTATATATATATATATATATATATATATATATATATATATATATATTTTCAATACAGAGTGCAAATGGCTGTGCATTTATTAGTGTTTTTAACTCGATGGGAGCGAAATGAGACTGTCTGAACCCGAAGCTGTGTGTGTTGTCTGTCTCCCCTCTTCCCCCTCTGCTCCGCAGTGCACCACGCCCACTTTTTTAGCGTTTTTTTAAAACTGTGGTGAGAACTAACCAGTGCTGAAACAGGAGGTTTCATGACCCTTTAATCATATATCAGTTTCGGTTCTATTTTTATTTTCTTTTAATCAGGACTTTGCCCATCTTTAATCCTAATAACCAACAGCTCTGATAACTAACAGGGTTGACAGAACTAATTTACCCAATATCAACAAGCACAGACAGTACCAGTTTGTCCGTAAGAACACACTGCAGGAAACCGGTTCCGTCTCGCAGCACAATAAACAGGAGGTTCTTCCCTGAGAAAACATGAGCATATTTTAAAACAAACTATATTTTATATTTTCATTGAAACTAAGCTTTATGAATGCATGTTCATGTAGTAGATTCTGACTGGAGCCGTTCAATAAGACTGCTGAGGATTCTGGATGCTGATTTCAGGCTCGTTCGGTAGAAGAAAACTAAATCTGCTCACCTTGTCTGCGTAACCGATGGACCCAACCGAACACCTTCACCCTCTGCTCTCTCAGCGCCTCCAGTTTATCAATCTTCACCTGAGCGTGACAGAAAATAAACCAGAAAACTGACTTCAAGATTAAGACGAACACTTTCACTTTCATTTCAGCTTCACTGGCTATCATGCAACAATAATCGGACTGATGGTTCAATGGGAATGTAAATACATCAATTGATTGGATTTAAAGGGTTGGTTAACACCATCAAATCTATTTAAAAGGAAAATATTAGCCATGTAAACCTTTATATTCGACTACTTTCTCAATCTGATGAGAAAAATACTGGACGTGCCGTGGTGCGGATGTTTATTTATGTCTGATGAATGCAACGACTGCAATTCAGGACAGATGTAATGCACATGTAAATGAATACGTGAATCAGACTGCAAAGTTTGAGTACATTTAAACAGAATTTTGAGAATCTGAAATCGGATCGAACTCATTTGAAGAGACGAATTTTGTGTCCCAAAACTTTTGTTTTTAAACTTTGCTGAATTGCTTTGTTCTTCTTTTCTTGATCTGAAGAAAAGCGTCTGCTAAACGCATAAATGTAAACCTACCCATCCTCACACTGTAAAAATAATAATGAAAATAAAACATTTTATTTATTTTACACCTTTCATGTATAGAATGCAGCTCAAACTGCTTTACTTAAAAGCATAATAACTCAGTGTCATTATACAGTCAATATATTATATATTCTGTACATAATTCAGGAAACTCTCACGGTTTTGGGTTCAGGAAGGCTGGGGTCGTTCTCGATGACAATCTTTTTAGCTTCTTCTAGATTCTTCTCTCTGCGATCAGCATCTTCAGCCTGTCAATCATGAGATCAGACAGACAGAGGTTAAAACAGACATACAGGACGCTGACGTGGAGCTCGGTTTACTGGATGAGAATCACGTACCTCCTTCTTCTCTTTGCTGTCATTCTTCATTTGCTCTCGATTGAAGAGCTTCTTTGTGTTCTTCATCTGAGTCTTAGAGATGACGGCCCAACGCTGACAGCACAAACACACCACAACATTAAAACAAAAGCTTCAGCTATTAACTGGATACACTACAGGTAAATTTCTATTTCTATGAACTTGGGTAAATTATTATTTACTACCTTCTAACATGTTCTTATGTCAAATATGCATGTTAAATAATGCATGATATTAAAAATAGTCAAATAGGCACAAATTGCATATGCACCACGAAAACAAAAATGTACATTTGTGACAATGTTAGACTTAAGTTTCATTTATTTATTTATTTTTCCCAGAACAGAAGATATAGCTAATATAACATTTTATAAATTTTAAAATACTACAGACTGGAAATTAAATATTTTTTTCTGCACAGATTTGTGCATCAAGAAGTAAATACTAAATAAACCCTTAAAGGGTTAGTTCACACAAAAATCAAAATTCAGTCATTAATTACTCATCCTCATGTTATTCCAAACCCATAAGACCTTCATTTGTCTTCAGAACACAAATTAAGATAGTTCTGATAAAATCTGAGTGCTTTCTGACCCTGCATAGAGAGCAAGGGTCCTACCACGATTAAGGTCCAGAAACGTAGTAAGGACATCAATGAAATAGTCCACGTGACATCAGTGGTTCAACCGTAATGTTATGAAGCTACGAGAATACTTTTTGTGCGCAAAGAAAACAAAAATAACGACTTTGTTCAACAATTACAATATTTGTATATGATATTTAATTTAAATTTACAAAAAAAGCTGTTAAATTTAGGCAATGTGAATTCATATACATTATATATAATTATAACATTTTCAGTTATTTTAGTTTATTTATTATTTAAATCAACTAAAATAATTTAGTTTATTTATTTATTTTAGTTTAAAAAACTATAAATATAAAAAACTTTTACTTGTTACTTGAAATAAAATAACCATAAACCTATAATAAAAACCTATAACCTATAATAAAATAAAATATAAAAAACTAAACTTTCATTTATTTTAACTTGATGTACTAAAATAATTGAAATTAAAACAGAAATTTCAAATGTAAAAACAAATAAATTAATAAATAAATAAAAATGACAAAAAAACACACAACAAAATTACTAAATCCTTAACTAAAATTAAAAATGAAAAAAAAAAAATTAAATAAAAACAAAATTAAAAGTGAAATCAAAATATTAATTAAAAACTATAACAGTATATAATGTGCATACAAAAAGAAAACAAATTCTGAAAATACTTTTAAAAAAAACACATCAGTTACTGTATCAATTTTAAATGGAATATTTTATAGATTATTTAATTCTATCTACTTGTCATTTTTGTATTGGGTTAAATGAGGCAGGGTTCAGGGTTCCCTGATTGATGATACTTCGTAATGCTTTTTTATTGTAAAAGTGTACATTTATGTCAGGAACCAATCTTTCGAATCAATAGCTCTTATTTTTGCTACTGTTAGTTAGTTGCTGGTTACTAAGTGTTATTCGCAGGTTTCACACCTCTCCTTCCTTCTGTGAGTCCACATAGATCACCGGAAAAGGTTCTTTTCCAACAAACAACAGTGCCTGGAAAGATCACAGAGAACATTAAGGAATGATAACCCAAGTATGAAAATATGAAAATGATCTGCATCAGCCGGGACGAGGCACCTTGAGTGGCGTTTTAAAGGGCTTCTGCTCTGATCCGTCTCCATCCACATCACTGCCCTGTTTATCAGACACATACAGCTCTTCTGTAGGAGCAAATAACAGCAGCGTTAACATCTCTCCAGTTTACATGCAGATCCAGATCCGACTTCACTTCTGGAAATGACTCGGGTGCCTTTAGTGTCCTAGCTAGGGCACTAAAACTGTTCTTTAATTAGCCTGACTCAGTTGATTGCTTACAAACAAAGTTATATTTAAAATCATAAGGTGCCACATTGTCAGATTTTACAATTTTTTATTAAATATAACATGAGTGTATAGACAAGATATTGATCAGCACATTCTGATGCAACCCTCTGCAGATTGTGTAAATTTAAACACTAGTGTATAATTATGTATGAGTATATATATATATATATATATATATATATATATATATATATATATATGTATATATATATATATATATATATATATATATATATATATATATATATATATGTGTATATGTATATTTATATGTGTATATATATGTAGATGTGTATATATATATGTGTGTGTGTGTGTGTGTATATGTATATATATGTGTGTGTATATATGTGTGTGTGTGTATGTATGTATGTATATATATATATATATATATATATATGTATATGTATGTATGTATGTATATATGTATGTATATACCACATTATTGGTGGTATATTGAATAATAGACATATAAATAAAGTAAGTGTTGTGTACTGCAGTATGTATAAATACAGTATGTGTAGTATAGATAAGTTTATAGAGTAATAATAGGATCTGACGCAATATGCAGCATCATCTTCATCACCACCATAATCATCCTCAAACTCACTGATCGACATCTGAGCGACGCCCTCGTCCGCCATATCACGCTCTGTAGACCCCAGAGGAGTGGAGTCCGGTTCGGTTCGGTTCGGTTCTGGAGTTGTTTTGAGGTAAACGCTCCGTTAAACGGTTCCGTCGTTTCGCTTCCTGTCACTACCACACACACGAGCACGAGTCGCCGGCGACGCATGCGCAGGTGCGAGCCGTTCTGCGCTGTCGCTTCAGCCGGGGATTGGCCCGTTCGCAAGACGACGCTTTTTCGGGGAAGCTGATTGGTTGGGGTGAGGTGAGGGGGCGGGAGTTTGAATAAGGGCGAGTAGAGTTGGCTGTTTTCTGAAGTCCGTCAGTCTGTGTGAACGCACAGTAAACCTGTTTCTGCACAAACATTATATAATAATCAGGCAGTATTTTTTTTTCTATAATTTAAAATATAAAATGTCTGTATTACCTTATATACAATGTTTATGTGTTATAGACAATAAAGTTTTCCTTCGAATGTATTTTCTTTAAATATATAGTGCAAAATAATTTTTTTAATGCTTTAAAAAAATACACACACACACACACACACACACACACACACACACACACATACACACACACACACACACACACACACACACACACATACAACACAAATATGCAATAAAATGGCTAAAATATAATGGAAGAATATACAAGTACTTAGAAACATATTTTAGACAACTTTTTTTTCTTTTTTCTTTTTTTTTTTGTGTGTGTGTGTGTGTGTGTGTGTGTTTTGGCCATTTTTGTATATTTTGATATAGAAATATATTATATTTTATTTATTTATTTATTTGTTTGTTTATTTTTGCTGTATGGGAATCCAAAACTGTCAGAAGAGTTTTGCTGATACCCAAAACCATTAAAAAAATTTAGTCTTGTACCCTAAATTGTCTCTGAGGTTGACAGAAGAAACTAAGGAGAGGAAATGTGATGTGATGATTAAAATAAATGAGCAGGGTTTATTTAATAATTTTAGCTACGTTTCAATGCTCAGACTTTGTCTGAACTTCATCCTGTACTTCATCTGACCAGTGCAAATTCAACTAGAGTTATTATACCAAAGCAAAAGCACCGGAAAATCACTGCTTCACAACATTGTCCTGTGATGTTAAAATCCACCTTTAAAATAGAGACGATATCCCTCGAAACCTCACAATCATAAGATTAAACAACAATAAGAACTACAGAGCAAGAGAAAAATAGTAAGTAATATAACAAAAATGAGCAACACACATGCAGGTTGCTATTGAAAATCCTTAAATCCTTTAATACTTCAGTAAAATTGTAGGATAGGTTCCATAAAAGTCTGTGTCTGTATGATAAAACATCAAATACATAATTAGAAAAATTTAGGTACTATAAAACACCAAAGTATTTATTAAACAAATGTGCAGATGTGTTCATTCAGTACTGAATGTATTTAATCTACATCTCTTCATCACAACAGAACTTTCCTCATCCCATCTCAACCATCTCCAGCTCCACATAAGCAGACCACGGCTTTTCTTTCCTCCACGTGCAGATCTGTGATTCGGCAAAAACAGAAAAGACACATGCATTCATTAATAGACTTGATTCATAGGAATCATTCAGGTCTGTAGTACAAACAGTTAAACAGTTTATTTTTATAGGGTTATTTTGTGTCAAGTCTTACACGTTCGCAGCAGTGCAGCTGACAGAGGGCATACAGCAGCACAGTACAGTACAGGCTCATTTCCAGGGAAAAGGTGCTTTCAAAAAGCACTGAAAAATCCTCATCCAAGCGCTGAAACAACATGCATTCAACAAGTCATATTGCACTTTTTAACAACAGAAAATCCCAGTAAAACAGTCAATCTTTACATTTTTCTGAAGGAAATACCTGTGTAAATCTCACTACCATAATACTAGGGTATTTGTGGGGTGTTGTGGGTATTGTTTAGTAGTATGTATGCATTTATTTATTATTTACATTTATATTAATTCAATTTTAAATGAAATATACATAAAATATATAATAATAGTATCAAAGTTGGATTTTTAAATAGTTGGATTTTTAAAATATTTATTTATAATATTTAAATTTTATTTTATTTATATATTTAGTTTAATCTTATTTTTATTGTATTTTATTAATAATTTAAAATTAGATATGTGTATATATCTAATAGTGTACAATTAAAATAGTTTGCAATATTTAAAAAATAATTGTACTTTTTATAATATTCATAATATTTGTATAATATTTATTTTTAATATTTTAACATTTATTTTTTATTTTTATATTTAGTTAATTTAGCTATTACTTATTTTTACATTTATTTTTATGTATTGCTTATTAATTTAAAATAATGTATATTAATAATAATAATAATAATAATAGGATAAAATTCAATTTTAGATTATTTACTTATTATTATTTCATGCCCATTTTATATATATATATACACACACACACACACGCACACACATATAACATTTTTTTATACACATATATTTCCAGGACACATGACACCATTCCTTAACAGGTAGAGTTACTGTGAAATGATCTGATCTTCAGTTATGAATATACCTGCTCTTGTCTTCCCTTCAAGGAAGAAAGCTTTGTTAGCTCCTTATTTTTCTTAGGTAAGGAGGCCACGTCAAGTCTCCTTTTTTGTGCTTTCTTCTCTGAAAGACAAACAAACAAAACATACGGATAAATAAGCAAACCTACAAATAAACACTTCAAGTTAGTTTTATTTTGACATTCACATACTGTTTCATAGCAGAGAAACACACAATCATCCTAATGATGCTATTTTTGATAAATCAGCCAATGGTCGAAATCTAGCAACCAAATTAACAGTTGATTCTTAACATATTATCTTCTATAATATATTCCTAGTGCAAAAACACACCGTGCTCAGCGCTCGTCTGGTTCAGCGCAACTAATGAAATCAGGAATAAAACCATCGAAGTTTTGATCCTGCGCATGTTTTGGTCGCGTTAAATCGGCCCGTAACCATGGCAACCTAGAAGAAAAATAATAAAAATGTTTGTTCTGGAACAGGAGAATATGAGATTTATTATCCTATGTATTATTTAGTTTTAGTTTTATTTATTTTGTTTACTTTTGTTTTTGTAGTCCACTCAGTTTTTTTTATTTCACTCGACAGTATGAATATCGTGGTACCTTTATACCATAATACTATTTTTAATCATTTTCATAAAAAACATTAATAAAATATTCACATATATACAAATATAATGTTTTAAATAAATATGCGTTTCGAATTAAAGTTATTTGGACCTCACGACAGTTGCTTTGCGACATCTCATGAACGGTTCCCAGGCACCGCCCCATCTGACGAAAACAGGCAGGTTGACCAATCACAAACGGGAAGACTCGTCTGTGATTGGTCAGCCCGACTACTCTCGTCATCACTACACAGGAAGTGTGTTCCGTGAGAAGCGTTGTTCCGCGCCGAGCCTCTCAGTGATTTTGGATCAATCTGAGCGATTAGAAGCGATTAATAGCGCTAATCAGCGATTCGTTCCCCGTGTGTTTGAGTCATGGTCGGGGTGAAGGTGATCGGGAATGACTCAGAGTTCCAGGCAGAGCTGAGCGGCGCTGGATCAAGGCTGACCGTGGTGAAGTTCACCATGAGCGGGTGAGTGAGTGTGTGTGAGGCCGCTGCAGCCGAACCCAACAGAACCGAAAACACACACACACACACACACACACACACACACACACCCCCCTGACGGGGCACTGAGAGCACAGACAGACCCGCCAGAAACCCGGGTGAACGGGGGACAAGAACTGAACCAACACCGGCATGACTTAGCAAAACACACACACACACACACACACACACACACACACACAGACAGACAGACAGACACAGACAGACAGACAGACAGCTGATGGGTTCAGGTACTTAACAAAAAGTACCGTGTTTATCCTGTGTTTCGGTGCGCCGTCAGCTGTACTGCTTTGACTTCAAATATTTACTGTATAAATAATTGAAATATTAAGTCAGTATAATTTAACTACACATGCACATGTTGGTTCATGGTCACATGACATGCAGGTTAACACACAAAATATTTAAATATTTTAGTGTTTAATTTGGATAGTTTTTATTTTGGAGGTATTTTAATAATTTATAATTATTAAAAAATATTAATACATTATTATTTTAACATTGTAATTTATTGATTTTAATTTTGCATTATGATTTAATTATTATTAAATATTTACATGTTGTTGTTATTATTATTATTATTAATTGTCAGGTTGAAAATGTAGTTTATAACTGCTCCAAATATTTAGTAGGAGGCTTTGAATTCTGAAAGTTACTTTTTTAACATTTATTTTTCCTGTAATTTAGTGTGTTAAGATGTTGTTTTTCAGATTGTTTGAAGAACATTAGATGTCAGAGTTGTTGTTTTTAGTCAAATCACATGCACCGTATAAAGGATTTCTCAAAGATTACTGGAGTATGTTTTATAAGAAAATACTATTTTAGTTTTTCTACACCCAAATGTCAGATTTTTTAATTAGTATTACTAGCCATTTCTTTAGACTTAATTGTGAAATTTCGTAGCAAAATGATTTTTTTCAGCGTGTGTTGTTTTATTTGTATGTGTGTGTCTGCTGTTGACCGTTGATGGTTTTTCTCTGTCCAGCTGTCGTCCTTGTGTCAGAATAGCTCCAGCGTTCAACATGTTGAGCAACAAATATCCTCAGGTTGTGTTTCTGGAAGTGGATGTCCATGTTTGTCAGGTGAGAGAGTGCTTCTTATTTAGAGCAATGCATTTTTACAAATTTGTACTATTCCAAAATCCAATCTGACATCAACTGTCAAAATATTATAATGCAGAACAGGCTAAGACTTTAAATGAAACTAAAACGAGAACAATTTTGTTAATAGAAATACAATAAACGATTGTAATGCAATAAAATATGAAAAAAACTTTTTAAAAATATATAAAATATAAGAAAAATATAAATCTTCACCTAATTTGTTGTTCCAAAATGACCAACCTTTTAAAAATTGCTCATATATCTCTTGTTAAGCTATATGTTTATCAAATATTGGATTCAATCTCACATCGACTTGTTTTCTGTCAGTTAGCACAGGTTTTGTATTTCTTTGGATCTGATTGATGTTAGGCCTCATTGATCTGAGCTCATGCACCTCAGATTCTGAGTGAAAAAAGCATTATTTGTGGATAATTTTGTCAGTGTTCACTCTAAAACTGCATCAACCGTCAATTAGATCCAAAAAGAAATACAAAACCTGTGACAAAAAGTTGACAAAAAGATTGAATCCAATATTTGGTATATTTAATATAGCATAACAAGAGATTTACTTTTTGACAAGGCCATTTTTGACTGGGAATATCACAAGTGTAACAGTAAGTTTTAGTTCAATGTTATAACATTAACTAGCATTCTCAAGGGTCAGAATGACGGAAACACAACATGAGGGTTAAACGTATTTTATTTCAGCCACTTGCCAAACTGGTATGTCTCATTTACTTAAAGCTAAACTACCTAAAGCTGAAACTGTGAAACTATATAGATGTGCTTAAAAAATAAAAAGTTAATAAAACCGGATGAAAACAGAAAATGACAAAATAAGAACTAACTCAAAACTGTAGTACTATCTCAGTGACACTAAAATAAAATATTGTTTTATTTTCTGTCTCTTAGGCAACAGCTGCAGCCAATAATATCTCAGCGACGCCGACGTTCCTGTTCTTCCGAAACAAAGTGCGTGTGGACCAGTATCAGGGCGCTGACGCTTCCGGCCTGGAGGAGAAGATCAAACAGCACGTGGAGAACGATCCCGGCAGCAACGAGGACTCGGATATTCCCAAAGGATACGTGAGGAAATGCCGTCTGTATTGTGTGTGTGAGAGATTGGGTGTGTGTGTGTGTGTAATCGTGTCCTGTGTGTGTTCAGATGGACCTGATGCCGTTCGTCAATAAAGCGGGCTGTGAATGTCTGAATGAGAGTGACGACTGTGGCTTTGACAACTGCTTAATCAAGGACTCATCTTACCTGGAGTCAGACTGTGATGAACAGGTAAATTCCTTTAAATGTCCGTGTGAACGCCCTGTTTACCTCAGAAGGAACTGGCAGTATTTTGTTACACTATCGTAGAGATTCACAAACTTTTTTTTTTTTTTTTTGTCAGCTAAAATATTTACTTGAAATCCTTTTGAGATTTTAAGTTAATATTTCAATAATTTAAGGACATGTTCACATGTTGGTTAATGGTCACATGACATGCAGGTAAACAAATAATATTTACCTTTATTTATTTTTTTTTTGTAGGTGTTTATTTTACTTTTTCATGATATAATTTATTAGTATTATCATTAATTAATTACTAATTGTCTGGTTGAAAGTTTTGTTTATTTTGTTTAGGAGCAGTGCTATTTTAGTATTTTTTTATATACTATTATAGTTTTCATTAATATTTGAATAATACAGTTTTTATTTTAATTTTATTCAATTATTACTAATATTATTATTATTATTAATTACCTATTGTCAGGTCAAAAATTATTTATAACTGTTTCATCCAATGTTTAGGAGCAGTATTATTTTAGTATTTTTTATATACTAGTAGAGTTTTCATTAATATTTTGAATTAGCTTTTATTTTTACATTTTTAGTTTTAATTAAAATTTTTCTTTCAAATAATTATTAGTTTTAATATTATTATTATTAATTAATTACCAATGTCAGGTCAGTTTAGATTTTATTATTATTTTAATTTTAATTTTAGTTTGATTTATTTAATTAATATTATTTCTATTATTATTAATTTTCTAATTAATTACTAATTGTTAGGTTAAAAATTTATTTAATAACTGCTCCAACCAATGTTTATGAGCAGTGTTATTTTGGTGTTATTTATGTGCTATTATAGTTTTTAATTTTATATTTTCAGTTTTCATTTTAATTTTAAGTAACTTTGTATGTGCTTTTTAAAATATTGCTATTTGGGTTTAATTTGTTTTTAGTTCAGTTTTAGTGTTGGTTCAGTTTTAAGTTTAGTCATTTTAGTACTTCATTTTCTTGCCATGTACTTTCTTCCACAACATGAGCCGTATCTGATGTATGTTAAAGTGAAAGTTAAGCTGTAAAGTGTCCTCAGTGATGTTATATAAGATCAGATCACAGTTACTGTCAGTGTGAGTTTCCCAAGTACACAGACCGAGTGTAAATATGATCTCATGACTGATCGTTCTGCGTTTGTTTGCAGCTTCTGATCACAATCGCCTTCAATCAACCTGTCAAACTCTTCTCCATGAAACTGCTAGCTGCAGAATTAGGTAAGACATACATATAATTTATAATACATATATAATATTTATATATTATATAAAAAGGTCAATATAAATACAAAAAGTAAAATAAATAGAAAAAATTATATATACATTTTTATATTTATTATAGATATTTGTATTTATTTATATATATATATATATATATATGCACTACCAGTCAAGTTTTTTTGAACAGTAAGATTTTTAATGTTTTTAAAGAATTCTCTTTTGCTCACAAAGCCTGCTTTTATTTGATCCAAAATACAGCAGTAATATTGTAAAACATTTTTACTAATTAAATGAACTTCTTTCTATTTGAATATATTTTAAAATGTAATTTATTTCTGTGATCAGAGCTGAATTTTCAGCATCATTACTCCAGTCTTCAGTGTCACATGATCCTTTTATAAATGTTTAAAACAGTTGATTATATTTTTTTCAGGATTCTTTGATGAATAGAAAGATCTAAAGGTCAGCATTTATCTGAAATAAAAAGCTGTTGTAACATTATACACTATACCATTCAAAAGCTCGGAGTCAGTATAATGGGGGGGGGGGGATTATAGAAATTAATACTTTTATTTAGAAAGGATGGTTTAAATTGATCAAAAGTGATGATAAAGACATTTATAATGTTACAAAAGATTTCTATTTCAGATAAATGCTAACTTTCTATTCATCAAAGAAACCTGAAAAAAAAAATTCTACTCAGCTGTTTTCAACATAATGATAATAATAATAATAATAGTAATAATAATACATGTTTTTTTGAGCAGAGTTTTTTTTTTATTACATTTTAACAGATATTCAAATAGAAAGCAGTTATTTTAAATAGTAAAAATATTTCACGATATTACTGCTTTTTTTTAAATGCAGGCTTGGTGAGCAAAAGAGTCTTCTTTAAAAAATATTATAAATCATACTGTTCAAAAACTTTTAACTGGTAGTGTATATAGAATTATAATATAGTATTATATAAATTTAGATTATAAATTTGATATATATATATATTAAATCTAGCTGCATTCTCTATGCAAAATGATCTGATATTTTGACACACATCTGTTTACATTTAGACAAACACCAATAAGTTACCAAAACCAGGAAGTGTATATGGATGATAGGTTTAGCACTTCAGATCTGGTGCAGAAGTGCTGGTATTTATGCTATCTCTGATATAAACGTTTTCATCTGTGTCGTCTCTTCGTGTCTGTTCTCAGCTCAAGCCCCAAAGAGTGTGAAGATCTTCATTAATCTTCCTCGTTCGATGGGTTTCGATGACGCCGAGAGGAGCGAAGCCACGCAGGCGCTGGATCTGTCAGAGGACGACTACAAAGACGACGGCCTCATCCCGCTCAGATACGTCAAGTTTCAGAACGTCAACAGTGCGACTGTATGTCACAGTACACTACATAGTACTTTCAGTTCAGTTCAGGTTTATTTGTATAGCGCTTTTCACATTAGCACAGTACACATTGTTTCAAAGCAGCTTTACAGAAAACACTTGTGTTTCAACATCCATTCATTCGGAATAATAATTTTTCCAGGGAGAAAAATAAATAAATACAAAACAAACAAGTAAACATTTCAATAAACAAAAATAAATATATAAAGCTCAGAATGTACAATATCCCATTTGAGCATTTTAGGGGTCCAGGTAATTTACAAGTGTCTCCCAAAGGTCATTAAAATCTGTCTTTAAATGTTCATCGCATATTATTCTAATAACAGTATTTTAAGTGATAAAAATAAATATTTAAAGAAATAAATAAAAAATGAAATAAACAATAATAGATAAAAATAGCTCAAAGTATAATATCCCATTTCAGCTTCTCAAAATACTCCTGTATTATATATAATTTTTGCAAAAAAACAAAACAAAAACAACAATATTTTGATGGAAAAATAACAAATAAATATTTAAATTAAATATTTCAAGGGAGAAAAATAAATATGAATAAATAAAAACAGCTCAGAAAGTACTATATAATTTAATGAAATAAATAAATAAACACAGCTCAAAGGTACAATATCACATTTCAGCGTTTCCAAATACACCTGTATTATATCAGTGAAATCCAAACAATATAATTTTTGCAACCTCACAGTCCAGATAATTTACAAAAGTCTCACAAACTTAATAAAAATATAAAATAACCTTATTTAATTCATAATAATAATATTTCAAGGGAGAGAAAATAGCTAATAAAAATAAATGACTAAAATCATATCAAAATACACCTGCATTACATGTAAAAGTCCCTATATCAGTAAAATCCAAACAGCGTAATTTTTGCAACCCGAAGATCCAGATAATTTACAAATGCTTCCCGAACTTTATAAAAGTCCATTTTTAATGTTCAACTTATTTAATATCATGATATCTTTGTGTTTTTTTGGGAGCTAAAGCGTTTTCCATAGTACTTGATTTCAAACTTTTAATCAAAGGTTTCACATTTTCCACATGGTTTTGTGTTCAGTTATTTATCAAGTCAAACCAAGGAGACGAGGAGACGACAAAAGTGAACTACTTGACGTTTATCGGGACTCCTGTCCAGGCGACGAACATGAACGACTTCAAACGGGTGAGGAACAAACGTTAACCAACACTATCTGATCCCACTTACCACCATTCAGTCATTTCCAGTGTTGGGGGTAATGCATTACAAGTAACACTAGTTACGTAATCACAATACTTTTTTAAGCAACTAGTAAAGTAACACATTACTTTTTAATTTAGAAGGAAATATCAGAGTTACTTTTTCAAATAATTAACAGCGGTAACTTTGTTTTCTCATGTATTGACTGACAGCTCTGGTGTTGCCATGTTGAGAGAAATCAGGAGTAAGTGCAGAGCGTTGTGTGTGAACATGATCTTACTGTAGTTCAGACTAAATATCAACATGTATTTACTCATCTCACCTGCACAAAAACACATTCAGTATTCCTCAAAATTAATAAAAAGTCAAATGCAAACTCAGAATATTATACAAACCTGCAATAATTAAATATGTTAAATAAGACAAATATCATTTATGTATTTAATCCCATTTTATTAACCAACGTCTTTGCTACTGAGCTTCAATGATCCAATTCAACCATAATAATAAGCAAAAATGACACATTTGTGTTTAATTTTTTTTATTGCTGAATAGTGTTGAACTTTCTTCTCCTGTGTCATGTTCTTCATGCGATTTGTCTGAGCTGCGTCCTCTACTGTACAGACGTGAATTTACATTTCCTTCAGCCTGAGGCCTATTCATTTCACTTTTGGTGTGAAAGGGCTTTTACATTTGTAAAAGAAGAATATTTATATTAAACAAGCAAGCAAGCCCTGCCCAGATTTAAAAAGTAACTCAAATGTAACGTAACGCATTGCTTTCCATAAAAAGTAACTAAGTATTGTAATTAGTTACTATTTAAGGAGTAACACAATATAGTAACTTTCCCCAACACTGCTCATTTCATTCAGGATTTCTTGCTGGATATTTTGTTATTCCACATGACAGAAATTAAACGTGGTGCACTTTTTAACGTCTATGTCTGTGTCTGTCTGTCTGTGTGTGTGTGTGTGTGTGTGTGTGTGTGTGTGTGAGAAACAGGTTGTGGGTAAGAAGGGAGAAAGTCACTGAAGAGGAAAAGACGACACAACATATTGCTGCAATCTCTCCATGGGCGTCTCTCTCCGCCAATATGACTGGGCAAAATCACCACCAACACACACACAGACACTGCCGAGCGCCAGCTCCGTCCCTCAGCTCGCCTTCAGACGAGAGAGAGAGCGAGAGAAGACACCGCTTTGTCTCAATGAGGCCCTGGATCAGTCGTTTTTATCTGAAACCCTCCTGAAATGTTCCTGTAAATAAAGTCGATCCTTTTTCAAAGGCACGTGGCTACTGTTGTTTATCAACACTGAAACTGTTGATATTTTGGATTTAATAAAAAAATAGAATTAATCTAAATGCCTTTTTTTGCCAGTAGTGTTGAGATTTGTTGAGAAAAGCATGCTGTTGTTCCTGATCCGGCCGCTGGGTGTCAGCAGACGCCACGCGATCAGCGCGCTCCTGCGAGCGGAGCTCCGCGATTCAACACTAAAATCAGTGACAGCTTTATGAAGAGATCCGTTCAAAAACCATCGCATGTGTTTGGAATATTATCTTTACGTTTGTTTAAATCATATAATTCGAAAGAAACGAAATGTGCACAATTTACAATCATTAAAACTAAAATGATTGTTATTTGTCAATCACTTCAATAACGTGGTGTGATTTCTTTAAAGAATCAATAACTTGCAAATTCCGTGCATATAAAAAAAGATATTATTTAAACATTGCGTTTTAAGTAAATAATAAACTACAATATTTGGGGAAACATAGATGCTCGAATGTCGTTTTTGAACTACAAAGACAAACGTGTTTTAAATCAGTGTTTCTGCTAAATATTTTGTTCGAGAAAGTAGGCCTATTGATTATTAAGCATTTGTAGATAGCCTAAATATCTAATGAATTCCACTAGCCTATGTTTATTATTTTAATTTCTATTTGTAGCTAATTATTGTTAAATTCTTAACGCGGAACACTAGACCATATTATAAAATTATAGGCTAATAGCCTAAAAACAATAAATAAAAACGTGATTGTTAAATTAGTTCAATATCGGATTCAGTTCAATATAGAGTTTAATCTCTTGTTAAATCGATCGAGGTGAGCCATTGAAAAACTCGTGAATAAACACTGAATCAAAATACGTTTTATTTCAGATTTGGTCATTAGTAAATAATCAGTGCATTGATGCAATTCTTATCAAGAACAGGTAAATTCTTTATTAATTCTAATTTCCTGTATCCTTTTAGGTTTCATTTGTAAAGGCGTTTTTATGATAGGGATTGTTTTCTTTGGAAAATGAGCATAAATGACACCAAAATACATTTTTGATTGTGTTTAAAACATCCTTGAAGCTTTAAAACGCGCAAATAAAGCATTATGAAACTGAAATAACATGCAGTGGTCTTTTTTATTTATTTATTTATTTTAAAGGCACGTTTCATAATTGTAACAGAAATAATAGGCTACAGTTAATGAACTGCATGCATTTTATGTTTAACGTTCATCAGGAAAACAAAAAACAAACAAACAAACAAAAAAACAATTGTCTTTTTATAGGCTACATGGTAGCTTCAATTTTACATTTTCATTTCATTCTCTATAATTAAAGCAGGCAAGTATCTTACTCCGTATGTTAGAAATGTATTAAATACGGCCAGTTCAGCACATTGATGTTCACAGACCTCGCCACATCTGAGCTTTATTTCTCTGTATAATGTAATGTAGCCATGTTGTGTACAAGAGTCTTTTTATTTTATTTATTTATATATATATATTTTTCCCTGAGCAGTTGAGCGCTTTAGCAGACGGGTCAGATGCGGTCAACTTTTGGACAGCAATGAAACATGTTCAGTAATGAAATAAGTGCATGACAGGGTCTTCAGGACTGAGTTCGCGGTCAGTGCAGAGCTGCTTTCTGCTTCTGGACGCTGGTTCAGTAAAAACAGAACACACTGAGTCAACAAAACCAGCGAACGGGTTTAAAACCACATTACACTGGAGTCTAGATCAGACGCGATGATTCTGCTTTAAAAAGCTTTTTGGGAGTTAGTTAAAATGTCACAACAAGCTGACAGATATATCAGTGAAACAGGTGTCGTGTGAAATCGCACAGTCTGTCTTAATGATTGCGCGACACATTTTCAAAAGAGGAGAAATAGAAGTCGCAAGAACGGCCCGCCGCTTTTAAACCAATCAGAAACGTCAATCATTTTTGCGCGCCAAACTGTCGTTGGCACAGGCGGGAAATTCTGTTTGAAGGTAAACGAAACGGTGGAGAGGCACCTGAGGGGCAGCTTTTTATTAGGTTTAAAGTTACACACATACCTTAATTTATATAATACACATAAATATAAGTAGAATTCCTGTTGAAACAATGCAAGTTGTGTGGAGAGCCGAATTTTTAGGCGTTCTGAAGAAAATGTGAGTACTGCTTTCACCTGGACCAAACAAGAATGTTTGGATTTAGCTTATTTTGGCAGATTTTGTATAATCAAAGTTTTTCTGCAAATGCCCTGTTTAAATGATAGTCAGTGTAGCAAATCAGTGTAGCTTATTATGATTTATCTAACGTTATGTGTTTTTGGTAGAAAAGCCGTGGTTAATTTTCATAAAGGTTGCTAAGGCGTTCTGGGGGGTTAGCTATGCTAAACGGCTGCTGTGGCATTCTGAGTGATTTTTAACGCGTTGCTAAACAGATACTGAGTTATGAATGGTGTTCTGAGCAAATTTCAACAGGTTTGCTAACGTGTTTCAAGGTGTTCTGAGTGTTATTGTCGTTTTATCGCGTTGTTAAACGGCTGCTGTAGTGTTCTGAGTGATTTTTAGCGTGCTGCTAAACGGTTACTGAGTTCTGAGTGGTTTTGTTAAACGGTTTCTGGTGTTTTGACTTAATTTCAACAAATTGGTGAAGTGTTACAAGGCCTTCTGAGTGTTGTCGTTTCAGCGCGTTGCTAAACGGTTGCTGTGGTGTTCTGAATGGTTTTAAGGCGTTGCTATGGCATTCTGAGGGGGGTTTACCGCGTTGCCACGGTGTTTTGAGTGATTTTAGCGCGTTGCCAAGTTGCAGTGTCGTTCTGAATGGATTTCAGTGCATTGCTACAGTCGCTATTGTGTTTTGGACGGGTGCCAGGGCATTGTTATGCAGTTGCCAAGTTTTCTGAAAGGTTTCTAGAGCGTTGTCAGGTGGTTGCTGATTGGCCCAAGTGAAATTTGTAAATGCGTATTTATTAGAGCTGTAAAACAATTAATCGCATTCTATATATATATATATATATATATATATATATATATATATATATATATATATTAACATTTTTCCTTATGTATGTGTGTAATTATATAATTAATATACACAGTACACACACATAGTATGTAAACAAACTTTTGTTTTGAATGCGATTAATCGCGATTAATCGTTTTGCAGCCCTAGTACTTATATTGTCATTTTACTTTATTTCGTTCCCCGTTCGCTGACCTCGTCTTTCAACACGCCATCTTGCTGTGTCAGGAGAGAGTCTCTACACGTCTGTCGTCCATTCATCACTTAAAAATACATGGCATACATGAGCCTCCATCTCTCTGTGCCGTGGTGTGTCCGTGTTTCTGTCAGGCGCTGATCTCTGGTTGGCTGCCGTCTCTCAGCCTGGCACATTGTTCAGAAACACCACCTCCCCTCGAGTTCCTCCTCGATGGCACTGACGCTGGCCTACGTTTGGCACGGCACTAGCTGAATGTGTGCCGCCTTTTGTTGCCCAGAGAACAGGCTGATCCTGGCACAGAGTCGCTCTCCTTTCACAACCCTCCTCCCCCCGATGCCCCGGAGTCATCTGGCATCATTCCACCAGACATCAGACTGCGTGCCCCCGCATGAGCTGGAATACTGGAGCGCACTGTGCCAGTTAGGCCTGTGCGTTCTGCTCTCTACCAGCACTGCTGGTGCACTGCATACTACTGCACTGCATACTGATGAATGTTTTTGTTTATAAACAATGCATTATGCCTAACAATGCATTATGCCTAACGATAACGATCATTTTAAACGGCAGTATGCTATGCTATACTATGTCTCAACCTTTGGCGGTCTGATCAAATAATGAGTTAAGGAGAAATATATAAAAAAAAATAATTGATATCCTTAATTTGTAAATGGAAAGTCAAATGCATTGCACTGTGGAATGCATTTTTTTTTTTTTACTGCTCAATATATATTTTTTTAAAATATGCATGACGATGATCATTTTAAACAGTAGAATTCTATGCTGTTGTCACATCATGACCTCATTGCACTGCACTGATCAAATAATGAGTTAAGAAGGAGGAAGATGTTAAAAATTTAATTGATATTTTTTAATTTGTAAATGGAAAGTCAAATGCATTGCATTGTGGAATGCATTTTTATTTATTTATTTAATTATTTTGCAGTGTGTGCACTCAATATATTTTAGTGTAAAAATGTCTAGACCTTTGGCAGTCTGATCAAATAATGAGTCAAGAATATGTTAAAAATGTGGATTGATATTCTTAATTTGTCTGTAATGGAAAAGTCATTGTGGGATGCAGTGTTTTTTGCATTGTGTTCTCAGTGTATTTTTTTTAGAAACATGCATAATGATAATCATTTTAAACCGTAGTATGCTACGCTGTTGTCACATCATGACTTCACTGCAATGATTGTGTAATGCAGTAAGCAATGTATTTTGCATTTGCCATCCATTTTTTGTAAAAATGTCTCAACCTTTGGCAGTCTGATGAAATGAGTGAAGATGTTAAAATGTGGATTGATATTCTTAATTTGTCTGTAATGGAAAAGTCGAATGCATTGCATTGTGGGATGCGGTATTTTTTTTTGCACTGTTTACTTTGTATTTTTTAAAAATATGCATAATGATAGTTGTATTAATTAGCTGTGCTAAACTGTTGTCACATCATAACCTCACGACACTGCTTGTGTAATGCAATAAGTGATGTAGTTTGTGTTTTTCATCCTTTTTTTGTAAAAATGTCTCAAACTTTGGCAGTCTGATCAAATAATGGGTGAAGAAGGAGATGTTATGCATTCATAAATTAATAAATTTATAAAAAAAAAAAATAATTTGGGAAAACAAATTCAATGTAATTAAATTCAATTTAGTCATGAATTTTTGTATTGCTTTCCCTCATTTATTTATTATTTATTGTATTGTTTTTTTTTCATTCGGTTTTATTTATTTCCATACTAATTTGTTTATATTTAGAAACATACTAATTGACTATAGCAGATTTAATATATAAACATGAATAATAAATACAAACAAATGAAGGTGAGCTAGTACTTTTTATACAGTGCTAAACTCAGTATATACTAACTTATTGCACAGATGCATTTAAATTCAATTGCATGTATGTCAAATACACATTATATTCTCAGAGCAGTCCGTGATGTCTCTGTCGATGAGATCTAACGTTATTCTTGCTGTTGTGCATTTTCACAGGCCATTTCAGCTGTCAGTCCATCAGGTCAGCGTTCCTGATTTCTGCTGGAACACTCCGGATCGTCTCGGTGAGTCTCAGGTGCTCATTACGGCTCGCAGCAAGTGACCGCTCACTTCACCCGTGTGCACTGATCTCAGTTCAGCCTCGTGCGCTCGTTCTAACGGGGTCGTGTGTCCCGCGTCTCTGCCTGACCTCACAAACACGCCGTCATCATGCGAAGCAGAAGTTTTGCAGAAAGCCAGATGTCTGACAGCATGCTTTTATCATGTACGTTTGCTTATTTCTCTCGTTTCTTTGTTTGCGTGTGCATGACAGGGGTGTTAATGTAACATAAACTCTGTTTGTATTTATATTCACACGGGATATTCATTTCACAGAAAAACAAGCAGTTTTTTGGTCACATGAGTTTTACAGTATGTGAGATGAATTTGATCAGATGAGCTGCTTGCTCAATTTGTGTGGCATGTAACACACTCCAAGTCCAGTGCAATGCATTTTGGGAAAATCTGAAGATAGCTTATGATTGGCTAAACGATTTTATGAGCTCAAGTCATTGGTAATTTTACCGAACATGCATGCAGAGTGTAAGATAACACTTTTATAATGCATTATATATATATATATATATATACTACATGATATTGATATTACTGCTAGAACTATGCATTTTAGCATTATAACTGCAGTTATACACAGCTTGTGACAGCCACTTTTTTTTAAGAAATTATCTCACAAATATGAAGTGTTTCTGCAGGTCTTAAAGTATTAAATTTGGACAAAAAAAAAATCATTGCAAGCAAATGCATTGCAAAAAAATTAATTATTTTTCAGTACAGATATCTAAACATCCATAAGTAAATAAACATTCACTTGAGATGCAAAATTAAGCTATGAAGTCTTGTTTTCTGAGAAATTTAGCAAAATTAAGTGCTAAACTTGTTTATTTTTCTGACCTTACTGACAGATATTTGTTCGCGTTAATCATAAACTATTTTTCCAAGTTGATACTATCATTTAGACATCATATGGTATGTTTATTATCAGTTTTCTTTGTGTGGATCATTGGTTGGTGTCTGTTTATCTTTCAGTCAGTGAATTTGTCATTCTTTCATTATCGTGTTTGTAGTGTTTGTACGTCTCATCTTCAGTGGTCAGCTGTGCTTTTAAATCTGTTCTTGTGACGTCTGGAATGAACTGTGTCTCATGTTGAGCGTTGCTTGTGTCTAGTGAAGTGGAAGAGGACAGAAGATGTCATTTTAAACTAGTGGATATGAGATCTGTGATATGAGCGGCATGTGTTATTAAGGCTGTCAGCGCTGGCATATGGCAGACGCTTCGACGCTGAGCTTTTGTGTGTCTTTCATATGGATTCTGTGCGCTCTCTTCACATATGTTACAGCATTTTAAGACACATCGCACCTGAACCAAACACTCAAATGAGAGCGTGTAGCCTGACAATCAGGAAAAATACACATTAGGGTTTTTAGAATGTTAGTCAAGTTTAAAACGCTCATATAACACTCATTTGAAATCATATTTAAGTTTTGAAAGCTAATTCTTTAATTGAATAATTCACCTAAAATTTGTAAGTCTCTTTAGATAAAAGCATCTGCAAAATTAATAAATGTAAATATAAAATAAAAATGCATTCATTTACTCATCCTCATGTTGTTTCAGACTTGATTGACTTTCTACCGTGAAACAAAGTTTTTCTTTACAAACATTTTCTTATCGTCACTTATGAAGGCTCAAATCTGAAGAAATTAAAAATTAATGTATAAATAAATATAACAATAGGAAAATAAATAAAGGATTATTTTAGTTGATAAAACAAATACAATTAAATAAATTAAATTTAGTCCTGAATTCATTTTTGTCTTGCTTTTACTCTTTCATTTATTATTTTCTGTATTTATTTAAACTTTGTTTTGTGCTTTTTAACTATTTTTTTTCTATTTTTTTTTTTTTTTGTACGTTCATTTATTTTTGTATTTATTCCCACATGTATTTAGATCTATTTCCATATTAAGGGTGTAATTTGCTTAATATTTAGAAATGGATATTGATTATAACAGATATAAAATATTACAAAAAATACAAACAAATTGATATGAGCTATTACTGTTTATACAAACTCAGATATAAAAGAATATCCTTGTTGATCCTCTTCATACGTATAAGACGATGGAGACTGGTGCTTCCAAGCTCCAAAAATATATAAAAATACCATAAATGTATCATAAAAATGGTTGATATAAAACCTGCAACATATTCCAAGACCTAGGTCATATGATTTATGTATTATGTAAGAAACTGACATTTTAAGATGTAATTCACGTTGTTTGATGTTTTTTAGCTGCACAGTCCTGTTCACACACACACACACACACACACACACACACACACACACTCACACACACATATATGTATTTAAAAAAAAAAATCTTTAGTGTTTTAATGAAGAAAGAAAGTCATACAGATTGGAAACATGATGCTCAAGAGTAAATTTTGTGATGTAAACATGTGCAAAGCTCATCTTTACATCGAATCAGTCTGTAGTTTTGACTAATATTCTCTGATTTGTTTGATCAGGAGTCGTGTTTCTGTTCTGGAAAACTAGAAGATGATTTAGTGAAAGATTTTCTCATGTGGAGAGACATTTAGGTCACAATAAAAAAAGATCTTTGTTGTGCTTGCAGGACCGTTCATCCCAGCTGTAGTGTGTGTGTGTGTGTGTGTGTGTGAGCACACAGAAGAAGAGGACCCCCGCGGCACAGAAATTGCCATGTCATAATTTATGACTTAAATAGCATTAATGTTTCAGCATGCAGCGAGAGGCGGCGCATTCTGTTTGAGGCAATCATTTCCTTAGTGAATGATTTATATGTGTCATATCAAAGTTTTATAGGATAAACAGTAACATCAACACTGTGCCACAGACCTGCAGGAATTCAGCCTTCCAACTTTCACATCCAAACGCTGCTCGCATTACAGAAAAACACAGGAGTTTAGCACCGACTCGATGGAGAATTGAACACTGGCGCCGGGAGTTTAACACACACACACACACACACACACACACACACACACACATACATACTCTCGGACACACCACAATTCACAATTGTTTTTGTGAATTGTGGGGACATTCCATAGGCGTAATGGTTTTTATACTGTACAAACTGTATTTTCTATCGTCCTACACCAACCCTACACCTAAACCTACCCCTTACAGGAAACTTTCTGCATTTTTACTTTCTCAGAAAACTCATTCTCTAGGATTTATAAGCCTTTTGAAATATGGGGGCATGGGGTAATGTCCTCATAAGTCACCTTCTCCTTGTAATACCTGTCATACCCATGTCATTATACAAATTTGTGTCCTCATATGTCACAAACACACACACGCACACACTGTGGGAATATAAGCGATCTTGTGGGAACTTCTGATTTATTTCTATGTGATCTTTGAAAGTGCATTGCCTGTGTCTTTGTACAGGTGCAAAACTCCAGTTGCATTTGTAAAATTTGTGAAAAGATACAGATATTATAAAATATATTATAAAAGACCATTTTGTACAATATATATCAATTTTATGTGGATTGTTAATAGGTTTGTCCTGTAATGGCATGCGGTATAAGGTTGAAAATTTGCAAAGGGGTAATTAAACATCTTTTATTTCAAAATTAAACATTTTATCAAAGTTTGATTTAATGTTTTAAACTACCGAGAAGTAAAAATCACCTGTCAGTTGCAGAATAATTTATTCTCACGTGTTATGTATTACGTACCTTACATCTTTTACAGACAGCATGTTGAAGCCGCTTAGGCTGCCATTTTCTCCTTTTTGTAAACACAGTAAATTTCATTTAACTGTCCTTGAAAAAATTATTGCAAACTTTTTGCCTCAGAAAAATTAGTTAAGGTTTAGTACATTTAAGTTTTCATAAATTGGCTTCTGAGTAAACTTGAATATATTGAGCAACCTTAACTAGATTTTTTTTTTTGAGGCAATAAGTTAGCAGGTTTTTTGCAAGTAACTTTACATTGAAATTTACCGTCTGATAATGTAGTCAAAATATCTATAGATTGAATATCTCTCACAGACATAGTTTTGGACACATGGAAGGATTAATTAATCAGCACCTTTACTCTTCTAACTTTCATTCACCCTTTTCCTGATTTTCTCTCTGCTAAACGTGCAGTGAAACTCGAGATCTGACTCTGATATGATGCCATACCTCTGTGTGGTCGTTTAAGGGCAGGAATCGAATTGATTTTTATAAGATTTTTCCCCCTTTGCTTTTCTTTTTTTCCCATTGCAAATGAAATGTAATTTTGAATGAATAATGCATCTTCCCTAAAGGCATCCAAATATTTAAAAGCATGCGAGGAAAAAAAGAGCACAAAGCATTTACGTGACACCGGAAATTGGCATGGCATCCATCGACAGGCACAGACGCCAGCGCACACAGGGGTATCAGTGTGGTGCGTTATGGGTAGACGTCTGCAGGGGGCATTTTACAAAGGATTCTGGGATCTCAGATGCATGCAGAGAGGACACTACACTTGTTACAGCTCGTTAAAGAGCTTACCGTGATTCTTTTAACACTGTGAGTCTGTGAGCGTGATTTTGTTGAATATCTGTCTGGCGGATTATTGCTAATATTTTGTTACCGGCATGAGGATCCTGCTGATTTTTGAGCTCATGAAGCTGATTGATTGAGTGCGGCTTTAAACAGATGCTAAGGTTTACCTGTGCCAAACGAGTTTAATAATACTAAAGTTTTGTGTGTGCATCATCCTGCAGCGGGACTGATTCCTCAAATCATGTGTCATTTTGTGTTCCAACCAGTAACTTTTAATAATGGAAATTTCTCTGAAACGCTTGATTCTGATTGTTTAAGCAACATTTAGTGGTCAGATATTTTTGTATAATGATGCTAAACTGTATTTTTGGCTTTTGTTTATGACCATTGCTGACTGTAGTGAAAATTGCTTTGTAGATCTTCACTATACATTGTAACCCTCTGATGCATGGTGACTACAGATATAATAATTCAGAATAATTTGGAATTATTAATTCCATATTAATAGATTTGAAACCATATGTTCTTGTTCTGAAATGTAAAAAACCCTAAAACATTAAGGCCGCTGTTGTTATTGTTAACTGTTCAAAAAAACTGTTCAAAATAGAATTTTGTTATTGTTAACTGTAAAAAACTGTTCAAAATAGAATTGAGATATAATATCTTGTATGTGTGTATATATATATATATATATATATATATATATATATATATATATATATATATATATATATATATATATACATACACACACACACACAGACACACACACACAAATATTAAAAACCTTCATGTAAACACAAATTTAAAACTGTTGCCTTGGCATCTACTTGAAATAAAATTTTAGTTGAAGAATTAATTAAAAGAAAACTGAAATAAATTAAAGTTAAATGTAAAAAAATGAAGAAAATTACCAAAATTGAAATAAAACTAAATAGAAATATTAAAAAATGAAAAATAATAATAATGAAAAAAAAACCAAAAAATTTTAACTAATAATTAAAATGACTGAAACTGAAAATATACTAATTTATTAGTATATAAATAATACTAAAATCCATACAATAAAAGCCATTGGGGTCCAATGTTGTTGAGACCCCAAAGTTCCTCAAAATAGCTTTTTCCTCAAAATAGCTAGTCATTTATGTTTGGAACGACTTGAGGTCAAGTAAATGATGACAGAATGATAATTTTTGCGTTAAAATATGTGATGAGCAAACATGTTGATAGATGTATAGATGCTCAAAATGATCTTTTTCCAGCAAGAAAAAGAAAACATTGCTCAGAAGAACAGGTAATCAATAAGAAACGCTAAGAAATCAGTGAGAGAGCCTAGACAAATACAATTTTATACTAATGTTATTGCTAACAGGTAGTTTGCATTCTATATTGCAATACATTTACTTGACAAATAGTCAATTAATATAAATTAACAGTATTTCTATATTCAATTATTATTACATTTACTCTGTAACTGTGTAAGAGCCGACGGGCTGACTGTACATTGTCTCTTACATACATTGCAGCAGTGATTTTAGAAATGCGTTTCATATACGACTTCATAAAAGATCCAGTTTTCTTTGTTCCCAGAAGAAAAGCAAAAATGAACGTTTTCCTCTGATCCTCTGAGCGAGAGGAGCAAATATCTGATTAACATTCAGTCGTACTTTATCTAAGCAGAATACATCATCACGTTTGGCACCGGACCCAATCAGACCATTGAGAAGCTTCCATGAGCCAGATTTATTCAAGCGCTGCCAGAAACGGCCCCCGGGGCTCTGATTGGTCATCCATTTATACTGCACCGACCCACAATGCATTCTCTCCCGGTCCCCTTCTACAGTTCAATCTGTGTCCACATTCAATCTGAATCCAAATCAGCTTCCTGTGTTTCTTTATGACAGGGACAATTAAGAGCACAGCGGATCTGGAAAACAAGCCTTCCTGTCCAACATTTTCATTGTCATGGAAAGTAAGATTAAATCCATAAAGATTATCAACAACTAACAGAAGCAAAACATGTTTTATTAGAGTATCCTGCTTTAAAAAATTCTACAAAAATGTTTTTACAGAAAGTAAATTAATGGCCATTTAAAAAAAAAAAAAAATCTCCTGTTGAATGTTAGAATTTTTATTAAATATCAATTTGAAAAATGGTATATAATTTTATGTATGTATTTATTTATTTAAAAAGTTAAATTATTGTATACAATTCACTGAAATATTGTTACTATTTTAAATCCTATTTTTGAGTTTTCTAATGCCTTTTGATATGGTGTATAATGACAATCACATAACAGAAATGGGCAGCGCTTTTTACAATAAGTTACTATTTGTTAACATTTAACTGCATTAGGAACATGAAAACTACTTGTTATAAAATACTGCGAATTGCTTATTACTTATAAATACTTTAATATATTAGTTCATTTTCTTATTTACTAATTATAAAATTATATAATTTATGTATATAAAATTATATAAAATTAACATTGTATTAAATATTAAAAAGTTTAATCTGTTAATATTATTTCATGAATTTTTTCCTATAAAAATAGCCTTTATTTTTTATATGGTGTGAAATGATAAATTTTAAAAATTCAGTTTTAGTGTCAAAAAGAAGTATTCAGAATGTATCATATAAATTACAATCTACAAAGGAGTGGAAAAATATGTTCAAATACTCCATTTAATGTCAAACAACATAAACACAAGTTTGTAAACAAATATGCTTTTTTTTCCCCCTCACAAAACATTATTTTCTGTCTCTTGTATGTAGTAAAGCACCCACAGATGTAGATAAAACATCTGGATAATGTTTGGATTTTACTGTCTCTGGCCATAATTCATGCTTATCACATCGGTCACATCACATTTCCTAAGTCAGCATAGTTTGTCAGACTCAGTAACTTAGCAGATTGAAAAGTTGGTTTCTTTCTGCAGTCCAATAGACGGCAGTGCAGTGGTGGCTTGAGTCTGTTGAATGGTGATTTAACACTATGTTGACACCTAGTTGGAGAGACTTGATGCTATGAAGTAAATAAACAATGTCCCCATCTTTTACTCTCACAATGAGCTTATCATACTCGTTTGCTACATTAGTAGGGCCCTATGATTTCCGCAATGCAGAAAACGCAGACGGAAACATGAAATCCAGTCATAAAAAAGGAATTTACTGTATAACGTGGAATTTCACGGAATCTGTCATATTTTTGATGAATAAATAAAAAACAGGTCAGTACACTTAAAGTCGGCATGAAATCAAAATTGAAAATTCTTATTTTTTAATGGAATACTGTAGTGTTTATTATAATGTATCCGTGCACTTCATTATTTTTTTTAAAATTCATGTGCCTTTGTAATCTTTAATCAAAAATGTTAACCTCCCCTCCCCCTCAAAACGACTCATCTTCTCTTCCGGTCACGAGTGATGGTGCAAGGGCGGAGCTAGTGACGTAAGAGGTAAACGCTGGGATAAATGACAGGGGAAGAGCTGAAGCTGATGCTTCACTTTATAGAAATAAATGCATTGACCAGTTGACGAGAGCCATGGGGGAGTACACTACTCTTAAAAGTTGAAAGGATATTACCACAACATTCCTCTTAAGACATCGCAAACTATTTTTTTTTTCTATGAATATGACTTAACCTGATGGAGGACGCGCTCAGTCATTCAGGCAATCTTTCTCTCGCGCGCGCTTTTAGGCATGTTTTGTGCCATTGATCGTCCTCGTCGCCGTCATCCTTAATAAAAAAAAATCTTCATGCTTGGGTGTCGGCGGTGAATCCAGTGGAGAGAAATCCCCCCACAACTAACTGCAAACTGGCATTCAGATCTGCCTTTATTTTGTTAGCAACGCCCCAACTTCCAATGATCCAATCAATTCTCGAAGGACGAAATCAAGTCCCGCCCTCCCATTTCAGATGCCGTTTCACTCGGATATACGTCACAGTACAGAAAAAAAGACAATCGCTACTTCCGTTTCATGCTGACTTTAAATCAAATCGCGATATAGACTAGTGTCTGTGAATATTAAACTGCAAAAAGACTATTTTAAATACGAATACTCATGTTCTGCATGTTCATTTGATTACCAGAAAATACACAACACAGAATTTGTGGGAAAAAATATATATTATTCATATATTTATTCATTTTAGATGTTTACATTTAGAAAAGCTGTGCTTCCTGCCCTACACAGTTATCTTGTTTATTTTCTTTATTCAAGTTATATATAATATTATATTATAAATAACTTTAAAACGAATAGAACTATATAGATATATATATATATATATATATATATATATGTGTGTGTGTGTGTGTGTGTGTGTGTGTGTGTATATATATATATATATATATATATATATATATATATATATATATATACACACACACACACACACACACACACACACACACACACACATATATATATATATATATATATATATATATATATATATGTATGTATGTAAGTTGAGTGAAAGGAAAGAGTGTGGAAGAAAAAGATGCACAACCAACCGAGAGAACCGCAGCCTTATGAGGATTGTCAAGCAAAATCGATTCAAGAATTTGGGTGAACTTCACAAGGAATGGACTGAGGCTGGGGTCAAGGCATCAAGAGCCACCACACACAGACGTGTCAAGGAATTTGGCTACAGTTGTCGTATTCCTCTTGTGCATCTTACCTGGGCTAAGGAGAAGAAGAACTGGACTGTTGCCCAGTGGTCCAAAGTCCTATTTTCAGATGAGAGCAAGTTTTGTATTTCATTTGGAAACTAAGGTCCTACAGTCTGGAGGAAGGGTGGAGAAGCTTATAGCCCAAGCTGCTTGAAGTCCAGTGTTAAGTTTCCACAGTCTGTGATGATTTGGGGTGCAATGTCATCTGCTGGTGTTGGTCCATTGTGTTTTTTGAAAACCAAAGTCACTGCACCCGTTTACCAAGAAATTTTGGAGCACTTCATGCTTCCTTCTGCTGACCAGCTTTTTAAAGATGCTGATTTAATTTTCCAGCAGGATTTGGCACCTGCCCACACTGCCAAAAGCACCAAAAGTTGGTTAAATGACCATGGTGTTGGTGTGCTTGACTGGCCAGCAAACTCACCAGACCTGAACCCCATAGAGAATCTATGGGGTATTGTCAAGAGGAAAATGAGAAACAAGAGACCAAAAAATGCAGATGAGCTGAAGGCCACTGTCAAAGAAACCTGGGCTTCCATACCACCTCAGCAGTGCCACAAACTGATCACCTCCATGCCACGCCGAATTGAGGCAGTAATTAAAGCAAAAGGAGCCCCTACCAAGTATTGAGTACATATACAGTAAATGAACATACTTTCCAGAAGGCCAACAATTCACTAAAAATGTTTTTTTTTTATTTTTTTATTGGTCTTATGAAGTATTCTAATTTGTTGAAATAGTGAATTGGTGGGTTTTTGTTAAATGTGAGCCAAAATCATCACAATTAAAAGAACCAAAGACTTAAACTACTTCAGTCTGTGTGCATTGAATTTATTTAATACACGAGTTTCACAATTTGAGTTGAATTACTGAAATAAATGAACTTTTCCACGACATTCTAATTTATTGAGATGCACATATATATATTAGATAGATAGATAGATATATATATAGATATAGATATATATAGATATATATATATATATACACACACACATACATACATGCATACATACATACATATACACATACACCAAGGCCCTAGAGTCTGGAGGAAGGGTGTTCTTCTTGTGGGGACATGACCATCTCGGAGTTGCGTAATAGACTCCGCTATGTCAAACATGGCTGAGTCCCTCTGCCTCTGCCACGATCCGGCGTGCGCGCCGCTGGATCCGGTGGAGTCAGAGGTGATTTGTGGATTACGGTGAGGGCTTCCCCAAGTGGAGCTCCTCACCCCTCAAGCACTCCGCAGCTGAAGGAGCGTGCTGGGCCCTCTGCTGAACAGGGTGCACCACGCGTTTCCTTCGGTGCCCTCTCTGATGACCAGATGTCGGTCACTGCATCGGAGGGCGTGCCCTCTCTCTCCATGAATGACGACCTGGCTGCGTTGCCCCCTTTGGGTGTGGTAGCGTTGTCCGAGCCAGACCCAGAGATGACGGCTATGCTTTCCCGGACCGCCGAGAATGTCGGGCTCGTGTGGAATCCTCCACTGCGTCCCGAACCTTCGAGGCTGGACGAGTGGTTTCTTGGTGGGGGTCGCGCTGGTTCTCAGCGCCCCCCTCCGGTGCCATTCTTTCCGGAAGTGCATGAGGAGCTGACAAGATCGTGGAAGGCACCTTTTACTGCCCGAAACAAATCTTGTGGCTCCTCTGCTCTCACCACCCTTGATGGTGGGGCCGCTTTGGGGTATACGGGCATCCCCTCGGTGGAGCGGTCTGTGGCCTTGCAACTGTGTCCAACAGCCGCTACCACTCTACAGTGTGACCCGTGTCTCCCCTCACGGGCCTGTAAGTATTCGTCAGGTCTAACTGGCAGTGCTTTTAGAGCCTGTGGGGAGGCGGCTTCTGCCCTCCACGCCATGGCATTACTGCAGGTCCACCAGGCCAAAGCCCTGAAAGACCTGCACGAGGGTGGTCACGACCTTGCAGTTCTACATGAGCAGCGTGCTGCGACGGACCTCGCGCTTCGAGCGACGAAGGTGACCGCACAGTCTCTGGGTCATGCGTTGTCCACGCTAGTGGTCCATGAGCGCCATCTCTGGCTGTGTCTTGCTGACATGAAGGAGCAGGAGAAGGTACAGTTCCTGAATGCTCCCGTGTCGCAGACCGGCCTTCTCGGCGACTCTGTCGAGAGCTTTGCCCAGCAGTTCTCGGCAGCCCAGAAGCAGACTGAGGAGATCAAACACATCAAGCGCCGGAGGAAACCTGCTGCTTCCACTCAGGCCGCAGCCTCTCAACCTGCTCGTCGCCGTGGGCGCCCCCCTGCGGCCGCCCCCGCGCTGCTGCAGCAGCCTTCCACCAGGCAGCATTGTGGAGCCGGTCGCAGGCAGGACGCCCAGCCCGTCCAGGCCCCCTGGCGGCAAGCGCAAGTGCAAGAGGCCCTTGGACGGGCGACCCAGAGATGGAGGAAACTGCTCGTCGGGAGATGGTAGCTGCACCACTCCCTCCCCTGGAGGAGGGCCGGGTGGAGAAACTTTTATTTCATTTTGTTCCGCCGCTGGCCCAGCAGCCAACGGTACCCAAAACATCAATAAAGAGCGGTCTCCTCAATCTCTGGGTCTCAAGAGGAGGAGAGTGGTGATCCGTGCATCACGGGATCG
Organism: Spinibarbus caldwelli; assembly: GCA_039654775.1. Classification (NCBI taxonomy): domain Eukaryota; kingdom Metazoa; phylum Chordata; class Actinopteri; order Cypriniformes; family Cyprinidae; genus Spinibarbus; species Spinibarbus caldwelli. The sequence goes on from CM077258.1 coordinate 1,342,119, forward strand.
CTTCCCTCCTCCTCTCTCGCCAGCAGGCAGCGGGTGGTTGCCCAAGATCACCCCTCCTGCCCATTCGTGGAACCAGTTAAGGGCGGTAGCACTCCAGTCCCCGCTTCAAGTCGTCACACGCCGGGCTGTCACAAGCCTCAAGCTGGGTTCCTGTGTCTCCTCCCACACAAGGAGGAATCAGGTGAGTTTTACACTACACACCCAGACCCTGCCCCCCGCCCTCACAGGCCCCGGGGCCGGCCCCTGTGTTCCACCTCGCTGCCCCACGACTGTACGTCGGTGGCCCCGTTGGTCCCGCTGGTACGGTCTCTCGGAGCCTGGCTAGCGCTCCCCAGTCCGTCTCGGTGGCTCCTGTGGATCATCAGACTTGGCTACGCGATTCAGTTCGCCCGGCGCCCCCCCAAGTTCAGGGGCATCCGGTTCACTTCAGTCAAGGCTGTCGATGCCCCTGTCTTGCGCGCGGAAATTGCAGTCCTGCTGGCGAAGGACACGATAGAGCCGGTCCCTCCAGCCGATATGAGGTCGGGGTTTTACAGCCCTTACTTCATTGTGCCCAAGAAAAGCTTTGGGTTACGACTGATCTTGAATCTGCGAGTTTTGAACCGTGCACTTCACAAGATGCCGTTCAAGATGTTGACATAGAAACGCATTTTTGGGTGCGTCCATCCCCTAGATTGGTTTGCAGCGATCGACCTGAAGGATGCTTACTTTCATGTCTCGATTCTCCCGCGACACAGGCCTTTCCTGCGATTCGCGTTCGAGGGTAGGGCATATCAGTACAAGGTCCTGCCCTTCGGGCTGTCCCTTTCGCCTCGCGTCTTCACCAAAGTCGCAGAGGCAGCCCTTGTTCCCCTGAGAGAACGGGGTGTGCGCATCCTCAACTACCTCGACGACTGGCTCATACTCGCACAGTCTCGAGAGCAGTTGTGCGCACACAGGGACCTAGTGCTCAGGCACCTCAGCCAGTTGGGCCTTCGGGTCAATTGGGAAAAAGAGCAAACTCGTGCCAACGCAGAGGATCTCTTTTCTCGGCATGGAGTTGGATTCGGTCAACCAGACAGCACGCCTCACCCAGGAACGTGCTCAGCCGGTGCTGAACTGCCTCGAGACTTTATCAGGCAGGACAGCGGTCCCATGGAAACTCTTTCAGAGGCTCCTGGGGTATATGGCTGCAGCTGCGGCCATAGATCCGCTCGGTCTGCTCCATATGAGACCGCTTCAGCACTGGTTCCATGGCCGAATCCCGAGGTGGGCGTGGAAACACGGTACTCACCAGGTTCAGATTACACCGGCCTGCCGCAAAACCTTAAGCCCGTGGTCAGATCCTTCTTTCCTTCGGGAAGGAGTGCCCCTGGAGCAGGTATCCATGCATGCTGTGGTATTCACGGATGCCTCGGCCACCGGCTGGGGCGCCACGTACAATGGGCACACAGTGTCAGGGGTTTGGACCGGTCCCCAACTGCTTTGGCATATCAATTACCTCGAGTTGCTGGCAGTACGCCTTGCCCTGAGCCGCCTCAGAGGGCGCCTTCGGGGCAGGGACGCTCTGCTCCGTACGGACAACACTGCAACCGTTGCGTATATCAACCGGCAAGGCGGTTTACGCTCCCGTCGCATGTTGCAACTCGCCTGCCACCTCCTCCTCTGGAGTCAGAAGCATCTGAGGTCCCTTCGTGCCATCCACATCCCAGGAGTGTTCAATCAGGTGGCTGACGAGCTGTCTCGAGCGGCACTTCCTGGGGAGTGGAGACTTCATCCCCAGGTGGTTCAGCTGATTTGGAGTCGGTTCGGAGTTGCTCAGGTAGACCTGTTTGCATCTCCGGAAACCGCCCACTGCCAGTGGTTCTACTCCCTATCCGAGGCAACGCTCGGCACGGATGCACTGGCACACAGCTGGCCCCAGGGCCTGCGCAAATATGCTTTTTCCCCAGTGAGCCTGCTAGCACAGACACTGTGCAAGATCAGGGAGGACGAGGAGCAGGTCCTGCTAGTGGCTCCATATTGGCCCAACAGGACCTGGTTCCCGGAACTCATGCTCCTCACGACAGCCCCTCCCTGGCCGATTCCTCTGAGGAAGGATCTGCTTTCTGAGAGATGGGGCACCCTCTGGCATCCGCATCCAGACTTGTGGAAACTCCATGTGTGGTCCCTGGACTGGACGCAGAGGTTCTAGGTGACCTGCCCCAGGAGGTAGCTCTCACTATCGCTTCAGCATGAGCACCACAAGACGGGCCTATGCGCTGAAGTGGAACCTGTTTGTCGAATGGTGTTCTTCTTACCATGAGGACCCCCGGAGATGTTCGATCAGAGCCATGCTTTCCTTTTTGCAACAAGGGTTGGAGCGTAGGCTGTCCCCCTCCACCCTTAAGGTGTACGTTGCTGCTATTTCTGCCCACCACGACCCCATAGAGGGGAGGTTGGTCAGGAAGCACAAACTGGTCGTCAGGTTTCTTAGGGGGGCCAGGAGGTTAAATTCTCCCAGGCCTCCCTCCCTATCCTCTTGAGATTTGGCATTGGTGCTAAGAGCCCTACAAACTGCAATAATCACATGCCAATGTCCATTGGCTCGTTTAGTTACACTCGAAGTGGATTGGTTTCTCTGGCGAGATCCCAATTTCGTCGGTCATCCAACGTGACATCTCCATTCCCTCCTTCAGGAAACGAGGGTCACGTATGTAACTGAGACGTTATCATTGCTAAAAATGTGTTTATGTCTATATATTCTGTTTATGTATATACTGTATTCTATATACAGTACCAGTCAAAAGTTTGGACATACGAATGGGAAGTGTTTCCAAACTTTTTACTGGTACTGTACTATAATATACGCATAAAGAATATCGGCCGATATATCGATATCTGATTTTTTTTTTACTCCTTAAGATCGGTATCGGCATCGGCCCCGAAAAAACCCATATCAGTTGGGCTCTATTGGATATGATGCATGCTGTGTTTTAGGTCTTCACCAGGATCTCGTGTGATTTCAGGATGGGATGTGCACGAGTCTCTCCTTCACATGAGGTCAGTGTGTGGCCGCTAAATGACTGCAGTGGCGTGAGTGTATTCGCTTCATTTGCTGTTGTCCAAACATCTGTCTGTCTCTCTCTCTCCCTGCAGGTTTGTGTTTATGGCATTAGTGCTGTCTCACATTGCTGTACTTCACAAGGAGGATATGTGTAATTATATTAAACATGCTCCATCTACTAACCCCCCCCCCCCCCCCCCCCCCCCCCCCCCCCCCACACACACACACACACATTCACACGCTTTCTGCTCTGCCTGGATAAGCAACTCACCCCTAGTTCCTCTCTCTCTCTCCCTCTCTTGCTCGATCGCCCCCGCCACACCTCTGCACCCTCATCATGGTCATTACAGAAAATGACATTTACTGTATGTTAGCTCATCTGTTTTCAAGAGCTTCATGTTCTTGTATGAAATATTGAGATTTTAGTGTATTTTATTGTGATGTTTTGACCAATGTTTTGACCAACTGAGTAAATATTACTATAATACACTACACTACACTATAATTTATTTATTTATTTATTTATTTATTTATTGGGGTGTAACAGTACACAAATATGACGGTTCGGTACGTACCTCGGTTCCTCGGTTTTAACGTCACGGTTCAGTATGATTTCGGTACAGCAGGGGGAAAAACTAAACTTTTTTTTTTTTTAATAGGGGTTTACTGAGCAAGTTGCTCTTTCATTAAATACATTCAGTTATAGTTTAAATTTTCTTAGTGATAAAGAAATATGATTAAAACTATAGGGAGCCCTTTTACATTATAAGGTTACAACTAGGCCTAACAACTTAACCCAAACTTAAATTTAATTTATTTTATCATCTATTTATTTTTAAATAGATGATAAACACTCAACTTAAAAAGAAATTGTATGCAAACATGTAAATTGCAAATAATGCAGTTTTTAAATGAACTTATAAATAATAAAAATTCTAGGTTATTTGTTAAAATATATTCGATTACACACTGGCTATCATAGCATGTTTCATAACAGATTAATTTAAACATGCCTGTACATTAGATAATTAAGAATAACAGGTTTAGTAAAATATGAGTATATGGTGTAATATTTCGCGAAATGCTCCTCTCTAGACTTCATTTCTCTAGTGAACTAACGAGTTGTGGTCACTGATGACTTGCTGAGGTAAATGAAATGCTTCTTGACATTTTATTTCCACGCTGTTTTGTTGTAAAATAATTTTATTATAATATATTATATATTTTTTAAAATATATATTGTATTATAATCTTTATAATATTAATTTATATTATTTCATATTATAACATTAAATTATATTTAATGTTTTTTTATTTAATAATAATAATAATAATAATAATAATAATAATAAAATGTTTGTGTGTGTGTAAAATTTATGAAATAATATACATTTCATTTATTTATTTATTTATTTTACATGTATGCATTTGCCAAATGCTTGCTAGTGCAATGCTGTAGTTCAGGGCTATTCAACTGGTGGCCTGCGGGCCTAATCCGTCCTGCCAAGCATCTTCATCCGGCCCGGGGGAAGAGTCGCACACAAGCCTCGAATTGTTTTTGCTCTAATTAGTTTGTCCACAAGGTGGCAACACTGGCCCGGGCCGTTGTTTCACAGCCGAAAAAGAAAAGGCAGACACTCAATCTACCGGAGACCGCAACATCGACGGCAGCGTTGACAAGCGCTCATGTGAGGGAATTACTAGATATCCGCAACTCTAGTTTAAACGAGTATAATGACAGCGCTATCGGTCATATATCTTCTAGCGAGAAATAGCGCAGAGACTGGACGAAGTTGATTATCAAATGGAGTTGATAGTTTGAAAGGCTGCGCGTTCGACTTTCCACATACGCTGCTGAGCCGCTTCAGCAGACAAAAACGCACACGATTATGTTAAAATGTGCTGTTACGGCGAGTTACCCCGTAAATACAGTCTTAAATGAGTGTCAGATCCGCGTCATGTTCATCAGGTTTTAAAGAGATAGCGCTGCTTTTAAAGTGAAACCTGACGAAGTCTGTCATTGATGGAAATCAAAGATAAAAGAAAAAGGAGAAATCACTCCACTGCTCTAGTCGCTGATTAACTTTTGTAAAGATTAATTTATATTCATTTATACATATACAATTTATAGTTTGTGAAGACTGTTTTAAGTTCACTTAAATTAAAAGTTGTCATATTTTTCAGAGCCTATTAAGTGTTAAATATAATGGCTTTCAATTATACTGTAATGCAAGGGCGTAGGTTTGCTTTTGACATTGGTGGGGACATAAACCCAAAGCTTTCTCTTTCCGTTTGCTCTGTTTTGTCAAACACCGTACTTCAAACTCATCAATGCAACATTGTTAATTCCTGAAGTGAGCTTTTATATTAACTGTTGTGGACTGCCGTCTTGAACTGGGTGCGATACCTGCGAGTTGTTCTAAAAGCGGCTGCATTTCTCCTCCGGTGTTCCACTACGTTCTTACTCCGCCAATATTATTAAATATGTGTTCTTGAAAGCACGCAGTTTTCTAACGTATTTACATATTACCTAACTTAGGTAATATCAATGGTATGACGTTTCGGATGCGTCCGAAATGACAGAAACAAACAAACAAACAAACAAACAAACAAACAAATAAATAAATAAATAAATTAAAAAAATAAATTAAAATAAAAAATACATATATTTAATTATTTGATCAAAATTATTGCTAGGGACAGTTCGGTGGCAGCTGGATATTGGTAGGGACATGTCCCTGGCGTACCCCCCTAATTCTACGCCCCTGCTGTAATGTTTAATGGCTATAATTAATGGCTAAAATTGAAGGAAAATTAATTTAATAGAGATATCAGTAACAGTATTGGTATCAATGATACTGGCCTTCATTAATAGTAGGTTACTTAGTAAAAAGATGCCATTAAACCGTATTTAAAATATACCATCTTTGTTGTTTCTACATTAATTTGGAGGTTCAATGTGAAATTATGATAACATAAATATATTAATATGCAATTAATCACAATTAATTACATAAAAAATGTGTGATTAATTAGTTATTTTTTTAATCTATTGATAGAACTAATGTTAACCTTTCATATATGTTATTGTTGGTATAATATTTGTTTATTTTACAGCTGAATATGCTTTTCAGTTTAATTTCTTATTTTATAGGCTCCCCCCAAAAAGACATTGGGACGACCGCCCCCACCCGGCCCCCTTCAAATTTTCAATTCGATAATCTGGCCCTCAAATGAAACTAATTGAATAGCCCTGCTCTAGTTTAAACTACATTAATGCATATGTTTATTTTGTATATACTATATATATATTTTTATATATAATACATTTCAGTTTATTAATTGTTAATATTATGTAATTATTTATTTGTAGAAGGTTTAGCATAATTTGAAATCTTAGAGGCTACTTTAACAGAATAGTTACAAACATGTTTGGGAACCTGTTTGACGACAAATTCTTCTATAGAATATTCATCTTCAGAAAACGTCCCCATGAGTTTTAAATGACAGAAGTTTAGCTCTAGTTGTCTGTCTGTTGTCTGCAAATGCACAATATTTTATGCTGAGTTTAAGGCTAATTATAATGCGGCAAGACCTAAAATCAATATACAGAACCAGGATCTTTCTACTTCTACATGTAATATGAGGGGTTATATAAAGTTAATGAAAGTCTGAGGTGTGTGTGATGTTGGGCTGAAAACATAATTCAGGAACTCAGTGCAATGCCAGCTGAGACCCACAGCCCTCTCTCTCTCTCTCTCTCTCTCTCTCTCTCTCTCTCTCTCTCTCTCTCTCTTTCTGTCTTTTTCTCGCTGTTTCAAGGCTGTAGGCCATGCAGAAACGCTCTTCTGTTATCACTCATTCTTTCTGTGCTCGCTGATGTCTCTGCTCTCGTGTGTGTGTGTGTGTGTCTCTCTCTCTCTGCAGTTCGAGGTCATCGTTCAGCCCTGATCTCACTGACCTTTCAAATAAAGAGTCAGAGAATCAATCTAGAGTCTGTTTCTTCTGCGCTAGATTATTTGGGAGATTGAGTTTTTGCAGTGTTATGATTATGGATTAATGTCACATTTTAGCCGTTCTGTTGATTTATATTTCTCTTCAGCTGTTCCAAACCATACATAGACAGCACCCTTCTAAGGGAAAGTCCTGTGGAAGTGGAAATTATCCTCTTAAGTGGGTGATTTGGACACAGAACACACAGATATTGGTTGAAATAGTCTTTTTAAATGGATTGAACTATTTTATTGATAACTTTGGTTTTATAATTATAGATGATAGAATGTAAATTGTACATTGAATGCAATACGAGTCGCTTTGGATAAAATGCATGAATGTTTATCATTTCTGTTTTTGATTTTGCAGAGAGATGTTTATGGTCATCAGTGAGGAATGAGACGAATCCACCTGCAGAAAAAGTGATCTTTCAAGGCAAGTTGGTTCATACTGGGAACGAACTTGGGCAGAAGTTTTCAGTCATACTATTTAATTGAATGTCAAAATATTGAAATTTCAAAATCTACTTGAGAAACTCAAATTTTCAGTAACATATCAGTAACAAATCATAGACTTTGTTTTTAAGAGGCACAAAAAAAAAAATCCAGCCAAGGTTATCGACTAAAAGCATTTAATAAAAATTGCTTTAAAAAAAATGAAATACTTGAAATATAATCTTAACTGAAATAAAATATTTAAAAACTTGTTTTATTGAAAAATAAAAATAAAAACAATATACACATTTTAAAATATATATTTCAGCTAATTTCTCAGCCTTTAGATTAACTTACTACTTAAATTACTCGAATAAGTAAAAACAATAAATAAAATAACTATATTGACAAAAAATAAGTTAAACATATATTCACAATATAAATCTTTGTTAGTACAAGAGAGCTACATTGCGTCTATATACAACGTGCATCTGGTACGATCATTGTTCCTTTTTAGATGTTCATGTCATCATTTAGCTACAGAAACAGGCAGATGCAGTAATACACCAGTGACAGAGGGAATCTGTAATTATTGTAAGTTAACATCAGGTATTTCTGTGATAGGAGATGAGAAGCATTTCTTGTACGATTGCTCTTTGTATGTGGATTTGCATAAGAAATATTTAGGTGATGTCTGTGTTGATGTGTCAAATATTTGTGATTTGGAGTATGCATGGAGGTTGCATTGTGTATATATACCATGGAATGAAGAAAAGAGTATCTGCCATGTCATTGTGATCTTGTGGAACTATAGGCCGAGAGGCCATATATTCCTGAAAATGAACTTGAATGAATATTAAAACAATTATAAAAATTACTAAAACTAAAATTAAAGTGAAAATCATCTAAAATATATTTCAAATAGTTAGCAAAAACTATAAAAGTATATCAAGGATACTAAAATAACATTGGGATTCAGTCGATGTGCAGTGTGGAGCAAAGGCTGGCGATCACTGCTTATTGGGCATTTTCTTTGGAAGGTGGGGCTTAATCTTCTAGAGCTGCTATAGTTGGGCATTCGTTCCTCTCTCTCCTTTTCATTATAATAGCAGTGTTCTGTCTCAGATATATAGAGTCTATGTAGTGTTTTCACTTAAAGCACACTGAGTATTGAATGAAGCATCTGTCTGTCTTTCATGTTGTAGACAGCTGCAGAGATGATGCTACTACAGTCTGCCAGATTCAGAGACTGTACGAGGAACAAACCCACCGCTGGGACTGTGAGCTTCACACCTGTGAGTGTGTGTGTGTGTGTGGATACACACGTTTGCATTTAATTCTTTTCCCCTCTACTCTTGGTAACTACAGATCTGAGCTCTGCTGTGGCTCGAGAGATCTTCTCGTCTCATCTGGTCTCTTCTCGTCTTGTCTTTTCTCATCGTGCTTCTCCTCTCGTTCTCTCTCTCTCACTCTGTGTACCGCAGGGACTCGTGCCATGCTGTGTTGGGTGGCACCCATGTGCCCTCGTCTGCTGACTCCTACACTTCCATTGTGAGATTTATGCTAAATATGCATATCTTAATTGCATTATTCAAAATAATTAGCTAATATATTTTTGCATAATGACAAGGTAAGCAAATAGTGTCTCTGTGCTCTGTGTGCTGTGGCTGGGAAACTTTGTAAAATTAATAGACTCCCAAAATTACTAATTACCTCGTTTTTCCCTGCGCTTCAGAGAGAACTCGCTTCCTCCCAAGTGCTGCAGCTAAAGATCTTCACTGTGTGTGTTTGTTTGTGTGTGTGTGTGTGTGTGTGTGTGTGTGTGTGTGTGTGTGTGTGTGTGTGTGTGTGTGTGTGTGTGTGGCAGTAATTTATCTACAGCCTGTGTGTATATAATGCATTATAATATAAATGCATTCTTTTATAGTGCCCTATAATGCACTTTATAATCAGGGTTTTCTTAAATCATTGTAAACACAGTTATAAAACAATGTATCTATTTTTGGCTACACCTTTATATATGATGCATTATAACATATAAATAGCATATTTAATGTTTCATTATAGTGAATTATAATGCATTAGTGCATTTAAGGTACCTATTTTTGGCTACACATATAGTGTAATGCATTATAACATCATAAATACCATTATAATAATAAATCATAATTTCATAAAATGCATTAAAATGCATTATACTCTTTAAACAATGAATATATTAGTATTATAAAGCATTATACCTGTTATAACTTACCTATTTCACCCTTATATAGTATATTGCATTATAATACATAAATACCATTTGTAATGTTTTATGAAATGCATTATGATTCATTATACTCTTTAGCTCTGTAACCATAGATATTTAAGCATTACAATGCACAATAACTTATTACACGTAACCTGTTTTTCATTACACCTTTACATAGCATAATACATCAAATTATTATAAATGCACTTTTTTTTGTTTCATGAAATGCATTATAATACATTATATGATTTAGCACTATAATCATGAATATGTAAGGATTGTAGTACATTATAACTGTTATAACTTACCTCTTTTTGGTTACACCTTTATGTGGTAAAATACATTAGAACATATGATAAATACCCTTTTTTATTTCAAGAAATGCATTATACTCTTTTACCATGAATATGTAAGTATTATAATGCATTATTACCTATTTTTAGCTACAACTTTATATAGTATAATGCATAATAACATGTCATAAATTACAATTTTTTTATGTTTAATGAAATGCATTATAGTGCATTATATTCTTTAGCTCAATAACCATAACTATGTAAGTATTATAATGCATTAGAATTGTTATAACATGTTTTGACTACATCTTTATATAGTATAATGCATTTTAACATAATAAAAAGCATTTTTATCATAGTGAATTATAGTGCATTATACTCTATCAGTATAGGCATGTATATGAAAGTATTATAAAGCTTTATAACTGTTATTACATGGACCTATTTTTGGTTACACAGTTATACATTATAATGCATTATGACATATCATAAATACCAATTTTTAATGCGTTTCCTGAAATGCTTTATAATGCATTGTTCTTTAGCGCTATAACTATGAATATGTAAGTATTATAATGCATTATAACTGTTGCTGATCTACAGTACATGCTGCACAATGATATCAATTAATCTTACTCCAGATAATGAATATTTTCTTTATTTGTTGAAAGTAGCGAGCACTTATCTTCCTGAAGATGAACTGTCCTCTCCAGTCGAGTGCATTATTTAAACTCAAGCTTTTAAAGCACAAATGCTGTTTTCTTACCGCACCATAATCACAGTAATTAATAGAGCGCTTTCAGTATCTCTGACTATCAGGTGCTGGTCGTTCATCAGCGCGGCATTAATAAACGTTTGGGCTGGAGGTTCCCAGGCTTTATTAAAGCTTTGTGGAGTTCCTCATTCCCTGCTTTTCCACTAAAACTCCATTCTTTTGTAAAGCTGATCATTTCAGCAGAAAGAGAGACAATCAACCCGACAAAGGATTCAGATAGTTTTACTCATCCTTTAAATGTCTGACTGTAATTTCATTATATATTAAACAGGATTTATTTATTGTAATGGAAGATCAATCAAAACATTTTGCAGATAGAAGAAATCCAGACCTATAAATGTAGCTTTGTAGATGAAGACGGTCAGTAAATAGTTTCTAATGTATGCTGAGTAGTTGCTATGCAGTTTAGAAAGTGTTAGTAGTTTTTAACAGGTTTCTAGAAAGTTGTGGGTGGTTGCCAGGGTGTTGCTATGCAGTAAATGTGTATTCTATCTATTTGTTTTCTTTTTATTTATTATACAGTTAACAAACAAAAAAGCAACAAAAAAAGGCCACTAACGCTAGCTTGCTCTATTCTTTTTCTATTCTATCCGGTTTCTTTTTATTTATTATAAAATTTAAAAAAAAACCTTGCTACATGTGCTGCGTTAGGCTAACTGAGACTTGTCATAGCACTTGCATATCATTGATCTTTTGTTGATTTTGATTGCTTCCATTGTCCTCATTTGTAAAATAAAGTGTCTGCTAAATGACTAAATGTACCTAAAGTAATGTTTAAAAGGTGTGCTATATAATGTTTATAACATGTTCTAATAGTTGCTTGCAGGCTTTTAGGGAGTTAGCAGTTGCTATGCAGACTTTAAGGTGTAGCAGGTTACTGGGGTATTAGCGGTGGTTACCAGGTCATTGCTGTGCTGTTTTTAATATGTTCTGAATGTTATTAACAGGTTTCTAGGGTGTTATAAGTGGCTGCCATGGTGTTGCTATGCAGTTACGAAGGTGTTAGTAGTTTTTAAAAGATTTCTAGAGAGTTGTGGGTGGTTGCCAGGGTGATGCTATGCAGTTTCTAACATGTTCTAAATAGTTGCTTGGAGGCTTCTAGGGAGTTAGTAGTGGTTGCCAGGGAGTTTCTATGCAGTTTCTAACATGTTCTGAATGTTATCAACAGGTTGCTAGGGTATTATTGGTGGTTACCAGGGTTTTGCTATACAGTTTCTAATGTGTTCTAAGGTGTAAGTAGATTTTTTTTTACAGGTTTCTAGCAGTGCTGGGTGGTATGACCAAAAATTTATATCACGGTATTTTTCAAAATTATACCGGTTTCACGGTATATGACGATATTTATTTTTTTCATGCATGACCGGGTGTTAACCACACTTAGAATGCCCTATTTTACTGTCATGATGAGCGAATATTGTAGAAAAAATCCACACTAAATAGTGACTAAACACGACCCGTTAATACATGTTAACCAGGAGTCACTCTCATTTATAATCGCGACATCGTCTGATAAAATTAACATGCATCTAACGTTACACTAAAGAGCGGCTATGCGGTGGTTTTGGCTATATTACTTTTTTTGTCTCATGCAGCGCACTAACAAACTAAAAAAAAAAAAAAAAAACAATAAACAAAAAAGTGCATAATATTAACAGATGAACTATGCTCATAATTCCAAACAGTCAGTTAGCGGCAGGTGCTTGGAAACGCTGTTTTGTACTCATTTACTGACGAGTCTGCTGCGGTACGGCCAGCTGAATGCGGTGCTTCTCTGCCGCTCACTGCACAGAACAGATGCAGAGAGAGGCGACATTGCACCGGGAGAGTCAGACCTCGCACTCGCAGGGCAGCACTGGCGACATCTTCCAACTGAACCATAGCTAAGGTTTATGCAAAAAAGTCGCTAGGTTTGTCGGTTTGTATATTCTATGGAAAAAAGCCACTAAAAGGGTCTGAAAGTTGGTAAATATAGTGCTAAAGTCGCGCTTGTGTGTGTGTGAGACGCGGGAGCTGATGGCAGCGGGCGGTGGATATTGTGGATGAGTTCTTCTGTGTCATCACGTTCTACTAGTTCTACAGCTTCAGAACTTTCACGCTTAGTAACACAT
>CM077258.1:1360000-1362500 GCA_039654775.1 Spinibarbus caldwelli
GAGAACTTCACCATCTGTTGTGCTGTAAAAGTGGAGCACGTTCTGTGAATCAACTTCTCCTTCACACCAAACATCGTTTTCTCTTCTGTAATCTGCCGCTTTCCTCTCTTTGTCTTTCAGCTCCTGCATCTGAAATGCCGGAAACAGATAAATGAGAAGTGCCACGGCCTCCTGAAGCAGACAAACGGATGAAAGATTCATGAAGGAGGTGAATGTTGGGCGCAACAAAACGAGCCACAGCTCAAACGCTCGTCTCTCTTTCACCTGTGGCCCACCAGACGGCAGAACCGGTGTGTGAGCACAGGTTGAGCCCAGACAGCACCAGGTACCGTGTGTGTGTGTGTGTGTGTGTGCGCGTGCAGACGGGTCCCACAGGGCAAGGCTCTACAGCTGTAGACAGACACTGAATTTGCTGCATCTGCTGTCCCAACATCTGCAGACTGGGCCGAAGACACATGCTCTGTCTGTATCTGTCTGTCTCACTGTGTGTGAATGTACACTTACACTGCCAAAGGAAAAGGCCTGACTGCAGCTTAAGAACAACAGTGCAAAAGATTATTAATAGATAGTACATTGGTATGACATAAATGATATATTATTATTTATATATTTATTTTTTTAATGCATTTGGAAGATGTTTTTATCCAGTGTGAATTACATTGCATTAAAACCATTCTAAAGCATTATAGGAAAATAAATAATAATTATAATATTATATATTATAATTAATATTATAGTATTAATAAAAACTATAATGGTATCTAGGGCTGGGTGATATGAGCAAAAATTCACATCTCTAAATTTTTTTTGACTGATTTGCGGTATACAGTATATATCTCGATATTTTGTATTTGGATTAAACAAACAAATAAAGTGAATTTAACCATGGCATATATTATGTGCAAAAAAAGGGTTAAAATCACATTACATTCTAACATTGTAACACTGCAATCTAAAAACAAAAATAATGCTTTTAAAGCAGAAGTTAAATTTACTAAACTAAAAATGAAAATAATAAAAAAAAGCACAGGCTAATTGAGTAAAAAAGCTATTTTGATTACCCCATTACAGTCACTTTACAGTTAGTGCTATCATACAAATACATTTACTTGTAGGTTTAATTCTACATATATCACATTTATTGTCCAACTACAAAAATTTCAATAAAAACGTATATTTAGTCAGAGTTATTGCGCTCATATTTCATTGCACTCTGTCCGTTTGGCGGTCATTCTAAGTGAACTCTGTGAAGTTTAGCGGATAATCGCAAAGCAAAAGCTCATGCACCTCTGACAGCAAAATGGAAATATTTCCATGGCTTTTCTAACATTTACAGATGGAGAATATACCTGTGAAATGTAAGTTATGCATTAAGGAAAACAGCACATCTCAAACACGTTAAACAGCACGAGTAGCATCTCTGTCAGCGGCACACGCAGAGCATCTGACGGGCCGAGCCGCTTTAAACTGAAACTATAAACTATAGGCTACTAAATCTTACGAGTTTTTTAAAGCCCTTCATATAAAGCTGATACTTGTTTAGAACACATTGTACTATGCACTTTCTCTGCAGCAGTTCAGTCTGTCCTCCCTAAATATTTTTTTCAGGTGCCCTCGTATCAAACTACTGTATATCGATATTAACGGTATTGCTTCATACCTTATCGCTTATAAAAAAATATATCGATATATTGTACAAACTCGATATACCGCCCAGCCCTAATGGTATCTTGATGATGCTAAAATAACACTGGCAACTTTGTTGTAACAACAACTAAATAAATAAATAAATAAATAACAATATTTAAATAAGTAGTTTTCACAAAAATATATACTATATATTTTAAATACATATTTATATTTTATATATCTATTTTGGTTTTTACTTGGTAACAATCATTTTCCACCACTGCCATCAAAAACCTACTGATATCAGTTATGTGTGTAGTTATATATAGTTACTATATAATATTTATTTATATAAATTTAAAGGGATAGTTCACCCAAAAATGAAAATTCTGTCATTAATTACTCATCCTCATGTCGTTCCAAACCCGTAAGACCTTCGTTCATCTTTTGAACACAAATGAAGATATTTTTGATGCATTCCGAGAGCTCTCTGACCCTCCCATAGACAGCAAGGATCCTTACACGATCAAGGTCCAGAAACGTAGCAAGGAGATCGTTAAAATAATCCATGTGACATCAGTGGTTCAACCGTAATTTTACGAAGCTACGAGAATAATTTTTGTGTGCAAAGAAAACAAAAATAACGACTTTATTCAACAATTCGTCGTCTCCGCGTCACCCTATAGCACCATTTTGAAGAGTATTACATACGTAAACAACATATGCAACGTATGTATGCGGATATGTTGTTTACGCGTAACATTTTGTTTTGTTTGTTTTTTTTTTTCAGAGAGCTCTCGGAATGCATCAAAAATATCTTAATTTGTGTTCTGAAGATGAACGAAGGTCTTACGGGTTTGGAACGACATGA
>CM077258.1:1365000-1397500 GCA_039654775.1 Spinibarbus caldwelli
CCGGGCAACGAAGGAGTGGCTTCGTAAGAAGCATTTCAAGGTCCTGGAGTGGCCTAGCCAGTCTCCAGATCTCAACCCCATCAAAAATCTTTGGAGGGAGTTGAAAGTCCGTGTTGCCCAGCGACAGCCCCATAACATTACTGCTCTAGAGGAGATCTGCATGGAGGAATGGGCCAAAATACCAGCAACAGTGTGTGAAAACCTTGTGAAGACTTTTCACAAGGTTTTTTTTTTTTTGAAAACACATTTCAAAAAAGTTATAAATTGATTTGTATTTTAATGAGTCAAATAAGTATTTGATCCCCTATAAATCAGCAAGATTTTTGGCTCCCAGGTGTCTTTTATACAGGTAAGGAGCTGAGATTAGGAGCACTCTCTTAAAGGGAGTAATCTCAGTTTGTCACCTGTATAAAAGACACCTGTCCACAGAAGCAATCAGATTCCAAACTCTCCACCATGGCCAAGACCAAAGAGCTGTCCAAGGATGTCAGGGACAAGATTGTAGACCTACACAAGGCTGGAATGGGCTACAAGACCATCGCCAAGCAGCTTGGTGAGAAGGTGACAACAGTTGGTGTGATTATTCGCAAATGGAAGAAACACAAAATAACTGTCAATCTCCCTCGGACTGGGGCTCCATGCAAGATCTCACCTCGTGGAGTTTCAATGATCATGAGAACGGTGAGGAATCAGCCCAGAACTACACGGGAGGATCTTGTCAATGATCTCAAGGCAGCTGGGACCATAGTCACCAAGAAAACAATTGGTAACACACTATGCCGTGAAGGACTGAAATCCTGCAGCACCCGCAAGGTCCCCCTGCTCAAGAAAGCACATGTACAGCCCGTCTGAAGTTTGCCAATGATTCAGAGGAGAACTGGGTGAAAGTGCTGTGGTCAGATGAGACCAAAATCCAGCTCTTTGGCATCAACTCAACTTGCTGTGATTGGAGGAGGAGGAATACTGCCTATTACCCCAAGAACACCATCCCCACCGTCAAACATGGAGGTGGAAACATTATGCTTTGGGGGTGTTTTTCTGCTAAGGGGACAGGACAACTGCACCGTATCAAAGGGACGATGGACGGGGCCATGTACCGTCAGGGCCAGGGCATTGAAGCCAGCCAGGGCATTGAAAATGGGTCGTGGATGGGTATTCCAGCATGACAATGACCCAAAACACACGGCC
Organism: Spinibarbus caldwelli; assembly: GCA_039654775.1. Classification (NCBI taxonomy): domain Eukaryota; kingdom Metazoa; phylum Chordata; class Actinopteri; order Cypriniformes; family Cyprinidae; genus Spinibarbus; species Spinibarbus caldwelli. The sequence goes on from CM077258.1 coordinate 1,366,189, forward strand.
AAGGCAACAAAGGAGTGGCCTTTGAAGCACATTAAGGTCCTGGAGTGGCCTAGCCAGTCTCCAGACCTTAATCCCATAGAAAATCTGTGGAGGGAGCTGAAGGTTGGAGTTGCCAAACATCAGCCTCAAAACCTTAATGACTTGGAGAGGATCTGCAAAGAGGAGTGGGACAAAATCCCTAATGAGATTTGTGCAAACTATATATATTTATTTATGAAATGAATATAATTTTAATATTTTAAATGTTAATATATTTTAATGTATAATGTATAACTATAATTTATAATTTATTAAATTAATTATATATATAAATTACAAAAATAAATATATAGAGTTTTTGTTTAATTTATATATTAAAGATATATAATGTATATTAAATTATATAAATGTTAAATAAAATTATACATATTTTAATAAATTAATATTTTCTTCAGCAAGGGCGCATCATATTAATCAAAAGTGTCTGTAAAAGGCATTTGTAAAGTTACAAAATATTTCTATTTCAAATAAATAGTTTTATTTTGACTTATTCATCTGTGAATCTTGAAGAATAAAATATATCATGGTTTCCACAAAAATATTGGGCAGCACAATTGCTTTCAACAGAAATGTTTCTTGAGCAGCAAATCAGCATATCAGAATGATTTCTGAAGGATCATGTGACACTGGAGTAATGATGCAGAAATCAATTACAGTTTAACAGATATTCACATTGAAAACTGATATTTTAAATGGTAATAATATTTCACTGTATTAGTGCTCTTACTGTGTTTTTCACTGAATAAATGTGGCCTTGATGAGCAGAAGAGACTTCATTTGAAAATATAAAAAATCCCCCCAAACTTTTGATGCAACAGGTTTTTTTTAACCACATCACAAATAATCAAAGATCCAGGTATTACTCCAGCTGAGTAAAAAAAAAAAAAAGTCACTTTCACTCAGATTTTAATTTACTGTGTTACGGTCTGCGACCTTTTTTTTTTGCTGTATGTTATTTCTTTTGGTCTCTTCTCTGTTCTCACTCTCATGCTCCTTGGATTCTATTGGCTATCTTTGCTGTCATTCATCATTAGTTAATTATGACAACACATTTCTTTCGCCAATCACGCTCTTGTCCGAGAGGTTCAAAAGGAGAACGTCAGCGGGTAGAAGAGTGTGTGACGCTTTGTGACTGTTGTGTGCACCTGCGGAATGTGTTTGTGTTAACTCTTGGTTTTGGACTCTTTCTAGTTGGCTGAGTCTAAGAGTTCTCCGAGGTTTTATGACCTTGCTAGAGTTTAGTCACTACTCACTTTTTTTTAACGGCTAGCTATGCTGCTGTGTGACTTGATGTTTTTGTCAGCTCGCCACTGGTTTGGAAGACAAGGAAGGAGTGGAACCGTTTAGTAAGTCACGTGACCTACATACCTGCACCTAGAGGTCTTTGATGTATTAGATACATTAGTTTATTTGTGTGCGCTTTTCTTGTATGTTTTGTTTTGTATATTCAGTGTAGTTTATGACGCTTTTGCGTTGAAGAATTTTTCTTTTCATATTTTTACTTTAATAGTTTAGGGATTTGGGAATTAGTTAGTTTGTGGGGGGGTTTTTTTATTTTTATTTTATGATTTAAGCGCCACTTTAACTTCGCTTCTTTTCCTTTTTGTTTCTGTTGACTTATGATAGATTGGAGAAAAATAAATCTTTCTTGAGGTATAAATTCCCATTGCCACTCATTTGCCTGGCTTATTTCTTTAACATGTCAACTTAATGTTACCTCTTTTAATTCCCTAGACAACAATTTACATCAGAAACGTAACAACTGTTTGACAGTTGCATGTAACTCTTTCCTGTAACTATACTAATATACCTGAATGCATGCCATGTATCACGTGTATGTGCTGTTTTCCAGAATAACCTGGCTCTTCTCATCTGCAGCTGTTCTCTGTAATGCTGAGGATCCAGCAGGTGTGTGTAACTCCTCAACAGGCCATTAATTTTCATATTTACTGACCTGAGCTTCGTTACCTGCTCGTTCCCGTGGCTTTTTGATTCCTATTGTTTCTTTGAAAGCAATTACAGAACAATAGTATGTGTAATTAAAGCATAATCATGTAATGTGAGGCCACGGCTTCACTCAGAGACAATTAAAACATGCTCACACACACACACCACATCTTTCTCAGTTCAGGTGAAGAAAAGCACCTGTAGTGTTCACTAATGGTGTGTGTTTGTGGTTTTCTGATTCATATCGTGTCAAACTCTAGTGTAGACATCTATTTCGGTCACCTCTGAATCACAATGAGCTTGAAATCTGTGACCGAGGCGTTTTAGCAGCACTCAGTTCGGTTAAATTAAAGCTGCACCTCCGTGTCTAATCATCACGTTTACTAATGACTAAAGATCCCAACAGAAGGTGACTATTAATAACAGCCCAACAACAGTTAGTAGTGACAGATAATATATGAGTGTTATTGGAGTTAATAATAATTGTGCTATTGTTTTGGAAGCATTTTGTAAATCAGTGCAAGTTTCCCACAACAACAAAAAGATATTCGTTATAGATGTTACCATGGCTTTTCCTGCTCATGGGAACATTAGTATTCAATAAACTGTATATAATAATAAACATGCCAAAATTATATTATTGGTTGCTTGTCGACATAAATGTCATTCCAGTGTGCGACAAACTGGGGTTTTGGACAATTTCAGAAGAAATCCTTTAAATTACAGTGTAATGACTGATTTTGCACTGCTAAAAAACACAAACTATGAAAATATTACATTAAAAAGCAATAACCGATTTTATTTTTTTTATTTAGATAGTCTGTACTTTGTCTGGAACACATCTATATTTTGTTATTTTTATGTAATCAAAAGTAAATGTATTATTGCCAGTCCTTTTAAATACAATCATTTAAGGCAATAAATGCTAATACTGATGTTGTCTAAAAGCCCTCTTTGAAACCTAGGACATTTCCAAATTTTTCTAGTGCACTATAAGTATTTCATTTTTATGGCATTATTTATTTTCTTTGCTTTCCAGTCTTTTATACAAAAATGTCACACTTGCTCTCTCTATATGTTATATTCTATTTATTATAAAAATCTTATTTTTGTTCAAAATTGAGATTTCAAATAATATAAAACACACTCTCTCACACACACACACACACACACATATATATATATATATATATATATATATATATATACACACACACACACACACTTATTAATTAATATTATGTATAATTCATTTTATATCTAAATATCTTTGATATATAAATATTTTTATATATTTTTTCCCACTACATTGACTTTATTTCACTACATCTTCTCTCCTTTTCCATAAATGTGACAACATGATTATGATTTGTCTTTTTTTTTTTTTTTGGTAAACATCCAGTTTGAAGGCTTGTTTACCGTCATCATTCTTCCATCTGTCTTTCTGGTTCTTTCTGCTCTTTATTAATATGTGTGTGGCCACTTCTTCAGCAGCGCGTGGGGTCCAAACTTCATTTTCTGCGTTCAGCTGATTGCGTGAATAATTTGGGAGTAATTACCGCTGACGTCATCGCTGCCTCCCCCTCCGACAATTACCGAGATGCTTCACACAGACTCACGTTTGTCAGAGGATCAAAAAACAACCTTGTCCTGATATATCAATCATCTCGCTCTAATTAGCGGATGGATTTGGTATCTTGTAACTGTTATTAGTGTATTGTGTGTCTTCTAATGAAACCCATTGAGCTGTTCTTTTCTGCTCAGATGCAGACGCCGCTAAAAGGCGATTGAGCACTTTATCAGATGGGTCCTAATTATCAGACCTCCAACCGCAAACACACACACACACACACACACACACAGCAGCTCTGATCATCAGAAAAGCCAAACGGCACACACTTTAGTGCTCAACATGTATGTTTTGCAATACTGAACATGCTCTCCTACAGATCTGGGATTTCAGATGTTGAGTTTTGATTGATTAGAAAAAGTAATGCAATACAAATAATGAATATGATGTCACTCAGCTGGTAAAAACAAGCACAAATTGTGCGGCCACTAATGCACTTTCTATGGAAGTCAATGAGACAAGAAGCTTAAAAGCATAAATGTGCAGCTTGTATTTCTGTTAGTTATTTGAGTTGTAAATTAACAAAATCATCTGTTTAGGTACTTTTCTATGTGGATAAACTCACTAACCTGTTCCTGTGAGTGAATCTTTGCTTGTAATGTGTTGGATATTCTTCAACAAGGTCAGTAATTTATTTATTTATTTAAATATTTATTTATTTATTTTATCACACTAATATCATGTTAAATAATGTTTAAAGGAATAGTTCACACAAAAATGAAAATTTGCCAAATATGTGCTCATCCTCAGGTCATCCAAGATTAGGATGTTTGTTTCTTCATCAGATTTGGAGAAATGTGTCATTGCATCACTGTCTCAGCAATGGATGCTCTGCAGTGAATGGGTGCCGTCAGAATGAGAGTCCAAACAGCTGATAAAAACATCACAATAATCCACAAGTAATCCACACCACTCCAGTCCATCAGTTGACATCTTCAGAAGCCAAAAGCTGCATGTTTGTAAGAAATAAATCCATTATTAAGCTGTTTTTAACTAAAATAAGTGTCTATAATCCATAATAACACTTCCTCCAGTGAAAAAGTGCATCTCTTACATCAAAATCCAGCCACATATTTGTTTAGAGCTGTTTTGTAAACGGTGCTTGATCTGTGCAGATTTCTCTCCTGATTCAGACCAGACCACTTTTTCACTGGAGGAAGCATTATTATTGATAATGGACTCGTATTTTAGCTGAAAGCAATGGTTTTACGTTAAACAGATATGTTTCTTCCAAACACACAGTTTTTGGCTTCTAAAGACACTAACTGATGGACTGGAGTGGTGTGGATTACTTCTGGATTATTGTGATGTTTTTATCAGCTGTTTGGACTTTCATTCTGACGGCACCCATTCACTGCAGAGCATCCATTGCTGAGACAGTGATGCATTTACATTTACATTTACATTGTTATTTAGCAGACGCTTTTATCCAAAGCGACTTACAAAAGAGGACAATAGAAGCAATGAAAATCAAAAGAGCAACAACATGCAAGCGATATGACAAGTGTCGGTTAACCTAACGCAGTACACATAACAATGTTTTTTTTGTTGTTGTTGTTTTTTTTGTTTGTTTTTAAAGAAAACAAGTAGAATATTGAAAAAAGAAACAGTGTTTTGTTGTTGTTTTTAAGGAAAAAAGAAAGCTAGTGTTAGTTTTTAAAGAAAAAGTAGCAGTTAGAGAATAAATATGCAGTTGATAGAGGGTCAAGGGTGTGTGTGTTTTGTTTTTGTTTTTTGTTTTTTTGTTTTTTTTTTTGTAAAAAGAAGAAAGATAGATAAAATAGAATTAGAATAGAGAGTGATAGAGTTAGAGGGTAAAATAAAGATGGAAGAGATGTGTTTGTAGCCGAATGATGCAATGACACATTTATCCAAATCTTATGAAGAAACAAACTCATCTTGGTTGTCCTGAGGGTGAGGGCATTTTCAGCTAATTTCAATGTTTTTTGGTGAACTATTCCTTTAATTATGAACTGTTATATGGAAAAGAGTTGTGCGAAGATTTTGTCTGTTTTCCATTGCATACAGGTTTGGAGCGACATGAGGGTGAGTAACTGATGACAAAATGTTAATTCGCTAAACTATATAAAAAAAAAAAGAAAAAAAGCACTTGTTTCTAAAAGTGTTTTCACTAGCAGGTGTAATAACATGAGCAGATTACATTCACTATAATAACTCTGATTAGACGTGTGCCGGTATTCGGTAATGCGATATATCACGATAATGAATATGCACGGTATTGTTATTGTGGGCACTTCAAAATACCGAAAATAATTGTTTATTAAAAATTATTCCGAATTTTGAATGCATTTTAAGAATACTTTTCCCATTAACTGGTTAAATGCACAACACCGCTGCATGCTGTGTCAAAGACGCGTGTGCACTCTGATGGAAACAAGCACAGATGAGAAGCACAAACGCGTGAGAGACGCTCTGGATGAAAGCGCACATTCTCTCTCTGACAGCAGAGGGCGCTGTACAGCAGATGCAGCGTTATTACCCCGGAAACCCCGGAAACAAAGCAGCTGCGCTACTTCCTAAAACGCATTTAAATGATTTAAATAGCCTTTCAGATTTTTGTATTCGCAGTGGTGTTTAGCACAGCACCAAATACTTTAATATTTAGACTAAATAGGCTATTTATTTTAAAACTTTTTTACATTTTAATCTGGACTACAACATGCCCTAGAGATATTGTTTGAAAGTGTTTTGATTCTTTATTGTTCGGTCATACTTTACATTAGGGCTTCATTGGTTAACATTAGTTAATTAATTAGTTAACATAAACTCCCAATGAGAAATTCTTCTAAACGTTTATTAATCTTAGGTAATTAAAATATTTAATAGCACATTGTTAAAATCAAAATTATAAACTGTATTTTTTTTTAATGAACCCGAGCTAACATGAACTAAGAGTTGTGTTATTTTTAACAAAGATGAATAACTTCTGTAGCAAATGCAGCTTTTGCTCATTGATAATGTTAATGCATTAACTAAGGTTAACTAATGAGATCTTACTGTAAGGTGATACCTATTAGTCTTTTAATTCTTTTGCACTTTAATCTGTGTAAAATGTTTAACTTTATAATTTTTTTGTGTATTGCTTTATTGTATTTAAATGTTCAGATATTTTTGTTATACGAAAAAAGTTATTAAACCTGTTATACTGTAGTATGACAACACATGACAACACTTTTTTTTTTGCATCTAAATTTCAATATCGTGATAATACCGTATACCGTGATAAAAATATTAACAATTAATCGCAACATGAAAAATTGATAATGGCATATCCCTAACTCTGATGGAGAAAAGTGGTATTTGGAGAGAAAAGGAGGAGCGAGAAACACGCCGACAGATCATATGATCTCCTCTCACTCTCAAACACCTGCGAAAGAGAGAGTGTGTGTGTGTGTGTGTGAGTGTGAGAGAGAGAGCGCAGTGAGTGCTTTAGCATAGCGTTTAGCCTGAATCTGACAGGGTGCTAAGAGCGGCTGTTTTTACCTCCAGCGAAACACACAGAGAGAGAGAGATGTGGAAGTGAAGATGGCAGTGCTAGCAGATCTTAGTGCTAAACGTGACACTGTGTAATGTGTGAGCTTACGTGTGTTGCCAAATCAATGTCCGCTGAGAAACACACGTCCAGGCTATAGACACACACACACACGCTTGTACAGTTTTTACACCAGAACTTGAGAACAGCGGAAATGAGTTCTTTTGTCTCTTTGCTTGTTTTTATGTTTGTGGTTCATACCCAGCATTATTTGAATCAGGTTTATATGTATCGGTCTCTCATTATGGTCTGTTATAATCTTTTTTTTTTCTCTCTCTTTTTTTTTTTTTTGTGATTACACCACTGTTTCTTTAACTGAAAAGTGTCACCCATCCAATGCATGAACTAAAAAAAAAAAAAGTTGAATGAACGTTGAATGAAATGTCACTTTAGATAAAAGAATCTTTCAAGCATGTAAACGTAAAGATAGAACCTTTCTTTAAAAGACAAATAAAACAAAATCTAGGGTAGTAAATTACTACTTATGTAAATTTAACATAAATACAAAATACTTTAGGAAATAAGTGACAATTTTTGTTATATATATATATATATATATATATATAAGATATAAAAAAGAATAGAAAGATACATGTGAAAATGAAAAAAATGTGTGTTAATGTATTTTTATTTAATAAGTTTAATGTCTATCTTTTTTAAAATAGTTTTGTTAAATAATAAACATTTAATTTATTTTTTTCACATGCATTTGGCAAATGCTATAGTGCCATGCTGTAGTGTGTAAATCACATTAATGATTAATGCATATTTTTATTTATAATAAATTGTATAAAATAAATTGTGTGAATGTATTGCCAATGTAAATATTTTTTTGGTCCGTATACATATTATATTACATTATGAGATTATACATATATAAACATCATATGTACCGTATATCACTCTCACTCATATGTTTATCATATGTTTTCATCACTCTCACTTGTTTTCTAGGTTTTTTTCCCAGGCGCTGTGGAATGCATTGACCTGTGGTGTGACACACAGACATGTTACATCTTTAAAGCTGATTGATTTTATAGTTTGTGATTTCCTTCCCTGCGGCCTGATGGTGAGAGAGAGACAGAGAGCACAGATCTGAACCGCGTGTGTGTTTTTACGCCTGTCAGGGGCCGTTAGTCTTCTCTGATAACAACAGTCACTACTTTGTGTTTTTTCAAAGTCATCTTTTATTCAAGACTGATAAGAATCCAAGAAACGCAAGATAACAGAGAAAAAGACAGAAGATTGAGCCGCTCATAGGTTTGTAATGATGCTTAATTAATGCTGATAAAATTAATAATCCTCACAATAATGTTTTATTTTCATGAGAGCGAAAAATGACTTTTTAATTCATATGTGTCACTTTTTACAGCAGGAAGCAGAAGCTGGCGTGTTTCTGAGATGATCCGCGTCTCTCTCCTGTCAACATGGCTATAAATACAGAGCTTCGGGGTCAGCTGGAGCATGACCTTTGACCTGCAGGTGTGTTCCCTCCCGACCCCAACACTGCAACACACCTGCCACTCATTTACAAACCATCCTTCTGTACAGAACAACTCTCTCTTTCTGCTGTCATCTGTTTACTGCAAATACCCCTGAGAGTTTAAGGAAATGGTTTAATTTAAAAGGTTCACGGTTCTCCAATGTTGATTAATAGTCGTGCAGGTAAACTAGTAGGATAGTTCATATTTTAGTGTTTTATTTTGATTTCTTTTCAAGTTAAAATTATTAGTTTTCATTTTTACATTGCTATGATTTAATTAATTATTAGCTATTGTTAATCTTTTAGTATTTCATGTTGATTTGTTTTATTTTGTTTTATTTTTGTGTTATTTATAATTTAATTATTAACTTTTCATTTACTTTTTAATTTTTTATTTGTTTTTATTGTAAAATTATCTCTTCATTTTCCATTTTATAAGTTATTAGCTTTTCATCAACTTTTAGTAAATTTTATTTTTAATTTTATTTCAATATTAGTTATGTTCACATTTTATGATTTACTTAGGGTTCATTAACTTTTTTGTTTTATTTTGATTGTTTTTAATATTTATTTTTAATGTTACATTTAAAAAAATATTAGATTTTTAACATTTTTAGTGTTTTATTTTGATTATTTTTAAATTACTTTTTTTTACATTATGATAAATTTATTTGCTTTTAAATACATTTTTGTTAAGTGTTTTATTTTGTTTGTTTTTTTAATTGTTTTAATTTTTACATTTTTATGATTTAATTATGAGCTCATCAGCATTTCTAGTATGAGTTTTATTTTGATTATTTTTTATTTTAATTGGTTTAATTTTTGCATTTTTAATTTAATTATTAGCATTTCATTAACTTTTTTTAGCGGTTAATTTAGTTTTTTTTTTTTAAGCGCTTTTTTACATTTTTATGATTTAATTATGAGCTTCTCATCAACTGTTTTTAGTGTTTTTGTTTGTTTAATTTTAATATTGGTTTTAATTTTTATTTTTTATGATTTAATTATTAGCATTTCATTAACGTTTTTTGTTTATTTTGATTATTTTTATTGTAATTATTTTAATTTGTACATTTTTATGATTTTAATTCATTTAATTTTCATTAACATTTTAGATATTAAATATTCTATTTATTTTTTTTTATTTTAAAATTATTTGTTTTAATTTAATTTAATTTAATTTAATTTAATTTAATTTAATTTAATTTAATTTAATTTTTAGTTTTCATCAAGTAATGAACTCCAGTTTGGGAAACCCTGTGTTATGGCTTATAGTTGTCACATGGGACAGAGTTAGGCTAGTAAGCTGTAGGTTCCATTGTGACAACTTGCCCCATTAAGTGTGACATGGTGTTTCTAAAATGTTATCTTCATGTGATTCAGCCTCATATATGTTCACTAGGCTCTTGACAAACAAACATCTCAAGCAGTTTGACAGAATCAGTCTGAATGATGTAGGTTGGTTTAATAGATCTGAATCAGCTCGTCTCGTAACGGCTCTTATGTGGACACCCTTAACGATGAAAGCAGGCAGGGATCAAAGAAAGCTCATAATGGCATGTAGCATGAAGCAGTGCGCACTACAAAGCAGCGCACTAATAAGGGAAGTGGAGAAGAGCTCTTGACGGTGGCAGAGGAGCAGTGCAGATGCTGCCTGGCACACAAGCGCCATGAGAGCCTCTTCACGCAAACATACCTCGCCGCGCTGAATATTAAACAGACCCACGATGACCGCCAGTTATTTCTGTGCAGAGAGTGCATCTCATCAGCTCTGTTCATCATTTACCACACTGTTTACCTCTAAAACAGCATCCGAAGTCAACTTAAATGTTCTTAATGCTTTAAATGCATTAAAAATAGACTCGAGAATTAGTTGATTTTAATCATTAGCATCTATATAAGTTAACGACTATTTTCCAAGTACAAAATATGTGGGTCAATCTCGTTATAAAGTACATTTTCCTGTCTTAATTTACTGATTCAATTTTTCAAATTACAACCCGAATTCCGGAAATGTTGGGACGTTTTTTAAATTTGAAAACTAAAAGACTTTGAAATCACATAGAGAACAAAACAAATGTTTAAATGGAGAAATTTTACATTTTTATCCACTAAATGAGCTTATTTCAAATTTAATGCCTGCTACAGGTCTCAAAAAAGTTGGCATGGGGGCAACAAAGGGCTGAAAAAGCAAGACATTTTGAAAAGATTCAGCTGAGAGAACATCTAGCAACTAAATAAGTTAATTGACATCAGGTCTGTAACATGATTAGCTATGAAAGGGATGTCTTAGAGAGGCTGAGTCTCTCAGAAGTAACGATGGACAGAAGCTCTCCAATCTGTGAAAGAGTGCGTAAAAAGATTGTGGAATACTTTAAAAACAACGTTCCTCAACGTCAAATTGTAAATGCTTTGCAAATCTCATCATCTACAGTGCATAACATCATCAAAAGATTCAGAGAAACTGGAGAAATCTCTCTGCGTAAGGGACAAGGCCAAAGACCTTTGTTGGATGCTTGTGGTCTTCGGGCCCTCAGACGACACTGAATCACTCATCGGCATGATTCTGTCACTGACATAACTAAATGGGCCCAGGAATACTTCCAGAAACCACAATCGGTAAACACAATCCGCCGTGCCATCTGCAGATGCCAACTAAAGCTCTATCATGCAAAAAGGAAGCCATATGTGAACATGGTCCAGAAGTGCCGTCGTGTCCTGTGGGCCAAGGCTCATTTAAAATGGACTGTTTCAAAGTGGAAAAGTGTTCTATGGTCAGAGGAGTCCAAATTTGACATTCTTGTTGGAAATCACGGACGCCGTGTCCTCCGGGCTAAAGAGGAGGGAGACCTTCCAGCGTGTTATCAACGTTCAGTTCAAAAGCCAGCATCTCTGATGGTATGGAGTGCATAAGTGCATACGGTGTGGGCAGCTTGCATGTTTTGGAAGGCACTATGAATGCAAAACCACATACTGCAGCTATTACAACAGCATGGCTTCGTATTAGAAGAGTCCGGGTGCTGAATCGGCCTGCCTGCAGTCCAGATCTTTCACCTATAGAGAACATTTGGCGCATCATTAAATGAAAAATGCGTCAAAGATGACCACAAACTCTTCAGCAGCTGGAAACCTATATCAGGCAAGAATGGGACCAAATTCCAACACCAAAACTCCAGAAACTCATAACCTCGATGCCCAGACGTCTTCAAACTGTTTTGAAAAGAAGAGGAGATCTTACACGATGGTAAACATGCCCCCGTCTCAACTATTTTGAGACCTGTAGCAGGCTTCAAATTTGAAATGAGCTCATTTTGTGCTAAAAATTTAAAAATTTCTTAGTTTAAACTTTTGTTATGTTATCTTTGGTCTATTGTGAATAAAATATTGGCTCATGTGGTTTGAATTCTTTTAGTTTTCATTTTATTCAAATTTAAAAAACATCCCAACATTTCCAGAATTTGGGTTGTATTATATGTTCGTTTATGTATATCTATATATCTATATTTATCTATCTATCTATCTATCTATCTATCTATCTATCTATATATATATATATATATATATATATATATATATATATATATATATATATATATATATATATATATATATATATATATATATATTACACACACACACAGTGGGGAAAAAATTAAATTATTTAATCCCCTGCTGATTTTGTACGTTTGCCCACTGACAAAGAAATGATCAGTCTATAATTTTAATGATAGATTTATTTGAACAGTGAGAGACAGAATAACAACAAAAAATAATCCAAAAAAACGCATTTCAAATGCATTGCTTATTAAATTTGATTGAGAGTAGAATACAGTCAGATCATAAAATAAAAAAATGCTGTCCTCTATTAATATTTTGTTATATTTTTTGTTAAACTTAATTTGAGTGTATTGATCATTTGGTCATAAAAATTATATTTTTATTTAATAAAAAAGAAGAGTTTGTCCATGTCCCTTGAATGGTTGTCCACCCTGTCGTGGTGGGAAAGCCGCCCATTTAAGAAAAGGCCATCCCCTTTAGTGACATCAGGACAACAGATTTTTTTGTCTTTTCAGTGGCGGGAATTTCAACCGCTTAGGTGAATATGTTGGTAACTTTTCAATTGACAAATTTTCTTCGTCTGAGTTTGCTTACTTGCTTTTCCTAAGCTTAACATGTCCACCCTGTCGGCATAAAATATGCCAAAAGTGATTAGAATACAGTATTTTCAAAATATGTAAGTTTAAATATACCAAATTCTCTTCAACAACCAGACTAAATATTTAGCTAGTCACAGTTTCTTGTAAGCTAATATGCTAATTGAAGCTCAAAATGTCCACCCTGTCGGCCACTTAGACTCGTTAGAGTGGACATAAACATGACAGGGTGGACTGAATGAAAATGAATGGGGAGGGGGGGGTATATCAATGTGATTGATGTAATTATATTATTATTATTTATTATTATTATTATTATTATTATTATTATTATTATTATTATTATTATTATTATTATTATTTTTCATATTTTGTCATGATTTGTGTGTTCTGCATTATGTGTCCACACCATCATGTGCTGGTCCACCCTGTCATCTTGATATTTTACAATAATATTTTAAATAATAATTCAATCATATCTGTATAATCCAGTGTGTTCAATAGCTAGGTGTGGGGGCAATAACATGCAAACAAAAAACTGCATTAAAATATCACAGTTTTCTCCAAATAAGAAAAAAATACATGTGTGAATTGTATGAGTTTCTTTAAACACATGGTTTACATAAAATCTTTTATGTATTTATAATTTGAAAGCAAACAAATAATCCTGTTTAGAAAAGGGACATCATACCTTTCAGAAAATATTATTTGCATCTTAATTTTGCAATGAATATGTATTTAACAGTAATGTATATGTCCATGACAGGGTGGACATATTTTATGGTTTATGCTTTGAATAATGGCCCATAATTATCTAAAAAAATTTTGTGAGAGCGCAGCTAATATGTTTCTATAGTACTTGAGTGTCTACTGTTTATGATATGACATAAAGCGAATGGGAAATTAAAACCAAAATTTTTGAGTATTGTTAGGGTTGAAAGGCACTCTTTGGTGATACTGACCCAGGTATAAGGTTATACTGGTCTTAAAGGGAGTGCTCCTAATCTCAGCTTGTTACCTGTATAAAAGACACCTGTCCACAGAAGCAATCAAGCAATCAGATTCCAAAATTCCACCATGGCCAAGACCAAATAGCTGTCCAAGGATGTCAGGGACAAGACTGTAGACCTACACAAGGCTGGAATGGGCTACAAGACCATCGCCAAGCAGCTTGGTGAGAAGGTGACAACAGTTGGTGCGATTATTTGCAAATGGAAGAAACACAAAATAACTGTCAATCTCCCTCGGACTGGGGCTCCATGCAAGATCTCACCTCGTGGAGTTTCAGTGATCAGGAGAACACCATCCCCACCGTCAAACATGGAGGTGGAAACATTATGCTTTGGGGGTGTTTTTCTGCTAAGGGGACAGGATAACTGCACCGCATCAAAGGGGCGATTGATGGGGCCATGTACCGTCAGGGCCAGGGCTTTGAAGCCAGCCAGGGCATTGAAAATGGGTCATGGATGGGTATTCCAGCATGACAATGACCCAAAACACACGGCCAAGGCAACAAAGGAGTGGCTCAAGAAGAAGCACATTAAGGTCCTGGAGTGGCCTAGCCAGCCTCCAGACCTTAATCCCATAGAAAATCTGTGGAGGGAGCTGAAGGTTGGAGTTGCCAAACGTCAGCCTCAAAACCTTAATGACTTGGATAGGATCTGCAAAGAGGAGTGGGACAAAATCCCTCCTGAGATGTGTGCAAACCTGGTGGCCAACTACAAGAAACGTCTGACCTCTGTGATTGCCAACAAGGGTTTTGCTACCAAGTACTAAGTCATGTTTTTGCGAAGGGGTCAAATACTTATTTGAGTCATTAAAATGCAAATCAATTTATAACTTTTTTGAAATGCGTTTTTCTGGATTTTTTTGTTGTTATTCTGTCTCTCACTGTTCAAATAAACCTACCATTAAAATTATAGACTGATCATTTCTTTGTCAGTGGGCAAACATACAAAACCAGCAGGGGATCAAATAATTTTTTCCTCACTGTATATATATATATACAGTGCCCTTTATAAATATTGTAACAGTAAAGACAAAATTGCTCTGCTTGCTGTGGAGAATATGATTAAAAGATGAATATTGGACAAAACTACAGAATGTCACTTTTTATTATTAGCTGTTTTGACACATACACGTTTTTCCAAATAAAAAGGACAGCACTTTTAGAGTTCATCCCACTATCTGATGTGAGAATAAGTATTGGGACAGTAGAACCTAAGGCCAGGGGTGGATTGGACATCTGGTAATTCTGGCAAATGCCAGAGGGGCCGGACCATTTTGTTTAATGTGGGCCGGTCAGATTATTTTAAATATATATAAATAAAATAGTTTTTACGGGCCAACAGTGCATAGCATGGGTTTTTATCGCTTGCACGATTTCTCTATGGTTGTAATAATGATAATATTGATAAGAATAAATGTTAAGCATTTGGCCCAGTAGGCAACGACCGGCCGCCTGGTCCCGAGATGGACCGACCGAACCGTTCAATCAAAATCAAGCACCTCATCAGAGAGTGTGCAACACAAGGTAATTTTCAGTAAAAGCTAGATAATGGACCGTAAAAAAGGAAAGGCGGTGCAGAAAAACTTTGAGGAAGCTTAAGTCAGACGCTGCTAAATGCGTAAAATGAACCAAACTTTTTTCAAAAGGTTTAAATTCGGCTGCTGCAGCGGAGAACAGTAGTGCCGCAGAGGTAAGAAGAAAACAGAAAATATAGCTAGCACAAGTCATTTTCACACTACTTCTGCCAGTTAACTCCAGAGTTTTTTTTTTTTTTTTTTTTTTGACAGTAGCCTACATTGTATTAAACAGTTGTAAGCTTAGCGTAGAGCCCCAGTATATTTTAAAATGTCATTGCTTGGTGATAATTGGTTACAAGTGTTAACGAGCCTGTTACTGAATTGCATTCTGAAATATCAGCAGATAAAGTGGGATTTAGGATAAACACTGATGTAGGCTACTTGCAATATAGTCTAACACATCAAAAACCTATAGCAATAGCCATAGTACTATAGACATTTGTAGTGAACTTTACTTTGAATATGTAGATAGTAATGTATTAAAATAAAACACTGAATACATGCATACAGTACATAAGCTTACAGTATGCAAGTAATCCTTATGTAGGGTGGAACATAGGCCTCTATTACAGGCACTCATATGCAATAGTTAGATGAGGTATTATAAGCCATTAGCTTACTTATGTTCACCCTTGTCTGAATTGTGTTCATCTATTCAAAACTAGAATGTTGCTGGACCCAGTGCAGACAGCTCAGCTGCTGCAGCAGAATTGAGTGTCATGGTGGTAGGAAGACAGCAATGAGAGAGACACCCTGACACAGATGCTGCTGGTTTCTTAATATTGTGGCTCTAATTAACTATTAATTAACCCTTAGGATATGAGGAACCTATGCTTGTATGTCACACACACACACACAGAGATCACACTCACACACACATACTTTACATCACATAAATGCACATGCAGAACATACTAGCAACACTTCAGCATACTTTAATTCACAAATAATTGTATATCAAAAAGAATTTACTGCTGCTACTGTTTATACTTTTGCTATTTATTCTATTCCCTTTCGTGCTATTATTACTTGTTTGTATTCATCAATGTTAAGAGCAGTCAGTGAGAAAATATTTTGCTGTAATGTTTACATCCTAAACTGTGTTCATTAACTAGGATGTTGCTGGAATCAGTACAGCCAGAGACCCCTGGTCTTCCAATATCAGTGCTATGAGGAAGGATGCTCTACGGTAGGCCTAGTAGAGACAGGAGACAGGAGTGTGGTAGAGGTAGGAAAAACCCAGCAGACAGACAGTGACAACAAAAACAACATACTGTAGAGAATGACAGTAACAGCAGACAAATGGCATAAACAGACAGCACACAGACTCTATAACATCCTCAGATTTTTTCTTTTGTTTTTCTCTGTGTAAATTTGTTATAAACGTGTGCTCTTTAAAAAGTAGTAAGCATTGTTTGCCAGACACATACATTAAATGTTTAAATATCTGTTACATATACAGTACTGCTTATATTATTTCACCATCTGTACACAAATGTAAGTAGTGAATGAGCGGTTGGGGTTGTGTGGGTGTGGTAATGTGGGCCGGTGTGGCTACAGTGCCAGGGCTGAATTTTTGTCCCAGTCCACCCCTTCCTAAGGCAGATGTAAAAGATGAAAAGCTATTATTTAGTTGCAGATCCCTTGCGTGCAATCACAGCAGTGAGTTTGCGACCCATGGACATCACCAGACTCTTGCTCTCTTGCTTTGAATTGCTTTTCCCAGCCTTTAATGCAGCCAATTCCAGCTGTTGCTTATTTTGGGGAGTTTCTGCCATTAGTCTCCTCTTCTTTGTCCTGATAAACTCCTTGACTGAACTGGCAGTGTGTTTTGGGTCATTGTCCTGATGCAATATGAAGTGCTTTCTGATGAGTCTTATTGCATTTTCTTGAAGATTGGTAGCCAAGATGTTTCTGTACACTTCTGCATTCATTTTTCTGCTGTCATCATACATTAAGTCATCATTAAATTTGAGAGGGCCTGATCCAGAGACAGCCATGCATACCCATGCCATGCGACCACCTCCACCATGCTTTACAGATGAGGCTGTATGCTTAGGATCATTTGCAGTTCCCTTTTTCTCCACACTTTTGCTTAACCACACTTGTGCTTTTTTGCAAACTCTGATCTTGCCTTTCTATTTTTGGTGCTGGTCAGAGGTTTGCATGTTGCTGTAGCCTCTGTAATTCTGTGTCAAAGTCTCAGAGCATCACCCCAGCTTTCTGGAGGTTGTTGGTGATTTTACAGACATGTATTTTAGGGTTCATTTTCACAGCTTTTATGATTTGTCTGTCGTCAACTGCTGTTGTTTTTCTCAGTCGATCAGGCCGTTGTTGGTTGCTGATTTCGCCGGTGGTTTCCAAACTCTTGATTTCTCCATGCCCTTTGTTTTTGCAATAGCTCTAATTGACTTCCTCTTTTCTTTTAGCATCCAAATTGCTTGCTTTTCTCTCAAAGTCAGCTCCCTCGTCTTCATCCTGGTTTGTGTGTGTCGTCATCGAATGCAAGACTCAGAATGCAGAAGCAATGGATGTAACTGCATTCCCTGCTTTTAATATCTGAAGAATTAATGCAACAGAATACAGCTGATGACTCAGAAAGAATTGTGAGGCAACTGTCCCAATACTTATGCTCACATCAGATAGAGGGATGAAACTCTAAAAGTGCTGATCTTCTTAGCTGGCAAAACATCTATGTGTTGAAACACCCAATAATAAAATGTGACATTCTGTAGTTTTGTCTTAAATTCATCTTTCAATCATATTTACAGATTTCTGGACTCCACAGCAAACGGAGCAATTTTGTCTTTACTGTTCCAATACTTATGGAGGGCACTGTGTATATATATATATATATATATATATATATATATATATATATATGTATGTATGTATGTATGTATATATGTATATATACTAGGGCTGTCAATCGATTAAAATATTTAATCGCGATTAATCACAAGATTGTCATGAGTTAACTTGCGATTAATCACAACTTAATCGCACATTTTTATTTGTTCTAAATGTACCTTAAATTAATACTTTTCAAGTTTTTAATACTCTAATCAACATGAGCATGGACAAATATGGATGCTTTATGCTAATAAATGTTTATTATTATTGAAACCATAGTCAACATAGAGCATGAAGACTACATGTTTCAAAGGTCATCTATGTTTTTCAAAGAACTTGTTCATGTCTGTTAGACAGGAAAAAAGAAATACCAGATTACCATTACTTCTCTTTCTTTGCACTGAGCAATTTACTTACACAAACCTGTTTACATTTTTGCACTACAGGGCAGCTCTTCTTCTGAACATGCAAAATGTACATTTATTATTTATTATTACATTTGTTTCCCTCTCTGTGCCCACATACTGTATATTGATGCAGCTAAATTCTCAATAAAACTTTTTCATTGATATATTTTACTGTTTCTGTTGTCAGACAACGGAATGAATATGAAATAGGGATTGAAACGCGACCCATTAAGACTACATAACCAGCTCTCCCTTCCAAGACGTTAATCTGCACAAAAATCCTGATAATCGAGCTGTCGTCTGATGAAATCAAATACACATAAGATAAAGACAATAGCTGTGCTGTGATTTCGGCTATACTTGCATGTAAAATTAGAGAAGCAACATAATATCTGTGTTTAACTGAAAGCGCTGCTCCTCTCCGCCACGCGCTGAACAGACACTGAGCAGCGCGTGCTGGAAAAGCAAGACCTCGCGCAGCAGTACTGGCAATTCTCAGAAACTAAATAAGGTTTGGGCGCTTTTTTGAAGGGAAAAAAGTCGCTAAAGGGGTCTGCAATGCCGCTAAGTTGGCAACACTGTGCATCTCCATTTCTATATATATATATATATATATATATATATATATAGTCTTAATATTCTGATAAAATATTAAAAAATTATTATTTTTTTTATTTATTACAAAATATATAGATCTGTCCTGTTATAACAGGATAATGATAATAATTTTATAAAGTACATTTTCTTGTCCCAGTTATTAAAGTTGTTAATGTTAAATTTCTTGTCTTAATATACTGATTAAATATTACAAATATAATTTTAAAATGTAAGCCATTAATTACATTTCTTTACATAAGTAAAAAATAAAATAAGTAAATATGAGGTGAATTTTGCATTTCATGTTTGTTCCCAGATGATGTCTAGCATGAAAAATTGGCAGTTATTTAGAAATATCACTCTAAAAACATGAACATAAATGAACGTTTAAAAGCTTTTCCATCTTCAGTCCGAATAGTGCTTTATGCTCTTAATAGTGCTCTTTATAGCTCTTAATAGTGCTTAATAGCTCTTTATGAATATCCTGTTCATTTTCTTGGCATAGAGAAAAAAAATAATCAGGTTATAATATTCAACTAATTAGAGCTTATTTCTGAAAATCTGATATACCCTTTACAGAAATACTTTCTTCAAATTAAAACTAAAATATTTTTTATTGATGTCTTCAGAAATCTGTAACACTGCCCTGAAATAACTGTGCTGCCCTGAAATTTCTGCTCCTCAAAAGTTTTAGTTGAGGAATTGCTGCAAACTTTTTCCCTGTACGCAGGGATTTCTGCTCCCGTTCCTCATCTTTGTTTTTGATAAAGAAGGTGGAAATGAACATGTTGTTGTTTGATTGATGTTTGTTACATGGTCGGATCACAGTTGAGCGTGTATTACGATACATCATCCTCACACACACACACACACACACACACACACACACACACACACACACACACACACCTGCACAGCGTCAGGGAAATCATTCCTGATTTATGAGGCTTGTTGCTTTGCAGCTTCAGAATAAATCCAGAGATTAATTAACGCTGTGTTAGTTGTGTTCTGATCGTCAGAACACTGAGGGATTATCAGGGCCAATGTCACACCAACACTGCAGGCTTTGGGTCAAGTCTCACCAGTCCTGGTATAAAGTACTAGTAAAAGAGATTTTGTATATATTTTTTTTTATTAGTAGTATTAGTATTTTTTTATGGCTCAGTATTATAAAGTACATTTTATTTATTTATTATTGATTTAATATATTGGCCAGTCCTAAGGACATTTTCTTGTCTTGATGTACTGGGAAAATATGAAAAACTATTGTTTACTAAGTAAATAAATTAAAAAAAAAATTATTATACTCTAATAATATTTCAGTCTTTCTACTGTAATGATTTCACATGTAAACCTACTTTAAAAGGACTTAACTAAAATTGATTTTACCAGTGTATTAAGGATTGACCCATATATTTTGTGGTTGAAATTTGTGGAAATTTTCAAGTAAAAAAAAAATAATAATAAAAACAAAAAAAATTTATTTGGTGTAACAGAATATGTTGACATGCTTTAATGTTCAAAAAAACACATTATTTTTCAAATACTGTACATTATTGCTGGTCCTCTATGCTCCGCCTCTCTCAAACGCGTCGTTCCCCTTTCAGTCAGTCACTCCGAGTCACGTCGGATGACCGACGAAATTGGAATCTCGCCAGAGAGACCAATCCACTTCGAGTGTAACTAAACGAGCCAATGGACATTGGCATGCGATTATTGCATCCAGCTGCCGCTGATCACAGCGTGAGTAAAAGAGACAGCAGGTGCACCGCTTTAATTCATCCTCTCGCTTCGGAGCTGAGCGGTGGTGCATCACTACTGCTCTCTACTTCGGTGTTGCAGAGAGAACGAGCGAGTGCGGGCGTTACGGCAACAGCAGTGGTGGTCACAGTCTCGCAACTTCTACAAAGATCGTGCAGACAGCCACACCAGGAGTGTGAGGTGGCCAGCTCCCCTGCGTGCTTCAGCATTAAAAGAGCAATTTCTCTAAAATAGCATTTCTCTAAAAGAGCAACACGGGTGATCGCATCTTTTTAAAGATGTCTTATCACCCGTGCGTTTCTGGGTGTGGTCGTTTCCTGGCACCTCAGGACGGTCATGATCGCTGCCTCATGTGTCTGGGCATTCAGCACGCTGAGGAAGCTTTCGTGGATGGTTCATGTTCTTCTTGTGGGGACATGACCATCTCGGAGTTGCATAAAAGACTCCTATATCAAACATGGCGGAGTCCCTCTGCCGCTGCCGCGATCCAGCGTTCGTCCCGGCACCTGGGGCGGTGCTGCGTCCGGTGGAGTCAGAGGTGATTTGAGGATCACGGTGAGGGCTTCCCCAAGTGGAGCTCCTCACCCCTCAAGCACTCCGCAGCCGGTGGAGCTGCCGTTGGAGCGGGCTGGGCCCTCTGCAGAACAGAGTGCACCACTCATTTCCTTCGGTGCCCCCTCTGACGACCAGATGTCGATCGCTGAATCGGAGGGTGAGCCCTCTCTCTCCGGGGATGACGACTCGGCTGCGTTGCCCCCTTCGGGTCCTGGTGCTCAGGCACCTCAGCCAGTTGAGTCTTCGGGTCAACTGAAAAAAGAGCAAACTCGTGCCAACGCAGAGGATCTCTTTTCTCGGCATGGAGTTGGATTCGGTCAACCAGACAGCACGCCTCACCCAGGAACGTGCTTAGTCGGTGCTGAACTGCCTCAAGACTTTATCAGGCAGGACGGCGGTCCCACTGAAACTCTTTCAGAGGCTCCTGGGGCATATGGCTGCAGCTGCAGTGATAGTTCCGCTCGGTCTGCTCCATATGAGACCGCTTCAGCACTGGCTCCATGGCCGAATCCCGAGGTGGGCGTGGAAACGCGGTGCTCACCGGGTTCAGATTACACTGGCCTGCCGCAAGATCTTCAGCCCATGGACAGATCCCTCATTCCTTCAGTCAGGAGTGCCCCTGGAGCAGGTATCCATGCATGCTGTGATATTCACGGAATGCTTCGGTCACAGGCTGGGGAGCCACGTACAACAGGCACGCATGGTCAGGGGTATGGACGGGTCCCCAACTGCGTTGGCATATCAATTGCCTTGAGTTGCTGGCAGTACGCCTTGCCTTGAGCCGCCTCAGAGGGCACCTTCGGGGCAAGGACGTTCTAGTCCGTATGGACAACACTGTGACCGTTGCGTATATCAACCGACAAGGTGGTTTGCGCTCTCATCGCATGTCGCAACTCGCCCGCCACCTCCTCTTCTGGAGTCAGAAGCATCTGAGGTTCCTTCATGCCATCCACATCCCAGGAGTGTTCAATCAGGTGGCCGACAAGCTGTCTCGAGCGGCACTTCCTGGGGAGTGGAGACTCCATCCCCAGGCGGTCCAGCTGATTTGGAGTCGGTTCAGAGTTGCTCAGATAGACCTGTTTGCATCTCCGGAAACCACCGACTGCCAGTGGTTCTACTACCAGAGACGGGGCACCCTCTGGAACCCGTGTCCAGACTTGTGGAAACTCCATGTGTGGTCCCTGGACGGGACGTGGAGGTTCTAGGTGACCTGCTCCAGGAGGTAGCTCTCACTATCGCTTCAGCACGAGCACCGTCCACAAGATGGGCCTATGCGCTGAAGTGGAACCTGTTTGTCAAATGGTGTTCCTCTCACCATGAGGACCCCTGGAGATGTTCGATTAGAGCCGTGCTTTCCTTTTTGCAACAAGGGTTGGAGCGTAAGATGTCCCCCTCCACCCTTCAGGTGTACGTTGCTGCTATTTCCGCCCACCATGACCCCATAGAGGGCAGGTCGGTGGGGAAGCACGAACTGGTCGTCAGGTTTCTTAGGGGGGCCAGGAGGTTAAATCCTCCTAGGCCTCCCTCCCTACCCTCTTGGGATTTGGCATTGGTGCTAAGAGCCCTACATACTGCCCCCTTTGAGCCGTTGCAGTCAGTCGAGTTGAAGTTTCTTTCTATGAAAACCCTACTCCTGACTGCGTTGGCCTCGATCAAGAGGGTGGGGGACCTGCAGGCATTTTCAGTCGACGAGTCGTGCCTTGAGTTTGGGCCGGCTGACTCCAGTGCAACACTGATGCCCCGGCCCGGCTATGTGCCCAAGGTTCCAATCCACTCCCTTCAGGGCCCAGTTAGTGAACCTGCAAGCGCTACCCCTGGAGGAGGCAGACCCAGCCCTAGCTTTGCTCTGTCCTTTACGCGCACTGCGACAGTACGTGGATAGAACTCAGAGCTTCAGGACCTCAGAACAGCTCTTTGTCTGTTACGGAGGACAGCAGAAGGGGAATGTATGTCCATCATGTGCAATGAGTGCTCTCTCCCCCACATCATGAGTAGACACGCCCCTTACTGCTGATTGGCTACAAGTTTGTTTTGGTACTCGGCCCAACTCAGTTTTCTAAAGCGTTTTTGAAAAAATGCATACCCTACATTTAAGTGGACTTTAGTTCCCAGGTCATCTACAAGATGGATTAAAATTAGGATAAAGTCAAGAAAAGATGAGACATAACAGTATGATTGAAATTTAAAAAAATAAATATTAAATAAATATAAATATATATAAATAAATAAATAAAACACGTTTATTCTGTGGCACCTAAAAAAAATTGTTTGGAGCCTAAGTTTTTTTTCTTATAGGAGCCAATGGCTCCTTACACGATTTTTTTTGTCTGGAGCCCTGTCTGTGTAGAGCCCGGTCCTATCGTCAGCCTTATAGGAAGGATCAGGAGGCCTACACAGGGCACTGGAAGGGGCAGCTCCTTTAGTGCTTTGGTAGGGATCCCTATTTCGTCGGTCATCCGACGTGACTCGGAGTGACCAGCTGAAAGGGGAATGTCTCGGTTACGTATGTAACCCTCGTTGCCTGAAGGAGGGAATGGAGACGTCACGTCCCGTCGCCACAGTCGCTGTACCACCACTGAGCTGCTGGGTCACCGGCTCGGCTCCTCAGCGAAAGCATGAATTAATGCGGTGCACCTGCTGCCTCTTATACTCACGCTGTGATCAGTGGCAGCTGGATGCAATAATCGCATGCCAATGTCCATTGGCTCGTTTAGTTACACTCGAAGTGGATCGGTCTCTCTGGCGAGATTCCAATTTCGTCGGTCATCCGACGTGACGTCTCCGTTCCCTCCTTCAGGGAACGAGGGTTACATACGTAACCGAGACGTTTTCTACAAAGTCCCTACTTCCGACAAGCACAGTGTGCTCTGATTGGCCAACTGGCCCAGTGCTTTGTGATTGGCCAAACACCACAAGCACGAGTCGGAAATGTAACACCCCTTACCATAATCGCGAGCTTCAGTTTTCATAGTAAATATAAAGACGGTTAATAATGTCGTTAGTTTTACCATCAGTTCAAGCCCGAGAGGGGAACAGAGTCGCGTGACCAATAGGGTCTGGCTGCAGACTTGCACTTGCATTTTCAGACTTGCACTCTCAGACACCTGCACTTCCGCAAGTGACGTCACTTGCAGTCTTTTTCATTTTTTATTTTATTGTATTTATTAATTATTTTTTAAATTGAATCTCTCAACATTTTACACAAGTAGGTTTTCTTGTCTTTACTTGGTGAAGACAAGAAAAAAGAAACTAAATTACAGTGTCAATTGCAATCGACGATTGCACTTTTTGCTACCTGTGAGGTCACTTGCAGTCCACACAAACCATGCGTGTTGCCAATGGAGATGAGACGCTGTGGTGGTTAAACGATTAAAACTAATTTAATATCATAACATACAGGGTCCTGCAAGTCATCTGTAAGAGAAAAAGACAAGACCCGCAAATCCGCGGCAACAGAACAGCAGAATATGAACGCAGTGCAAAACGTGGCATAATGTGGCATAACGTGCTTTTGCTTTCGCATAGAAACACACAGCGTCTCCCTGACATGGCTGCATCAACACTACTGTGGTTACTGAAACCACACCTTCTTTCTTTGCGTGAACATTTGGGCGGCATTACGCAAATATTTCCGCATCATGACGTAGACATGTGGAGGTGTGTTTGAATGAGCCGTTTTAGGGGGGCGTGGCAGAGTCTTAACTTTTATAAAGAATATCTCTTTGGTTTTGAGACTTTAGTCTTTGCAACTTCAGGGATCTTATCTATGCACAAACAGCTTGTAACACTCCAAAGAGAAAGGAAAACTTGAAATCGCATCATATGACCCCTTTAAATATAATTTTCCCTTACCTAGTGATGTTTAATAAAAATCTCATTACTGGACCTTCTATCTAGTGGAACGACAGTCTTCTCTTTATTGACATATGCAGGATTTATCCAATCATTTCGCTTGCTGAAACCGCGCCTCTTCATATTCAGCCCCGCCTCTGATTTTGCATGCCATACCCACATCTCATCAGCCAATCAGCAACCGATGCATAAAACCAACTCCCCACACTACATCTTCTGTTTACATTTTTTTAATCTGTTACACTTGAATGTTGAACGTTGCAATGCGGAAGAAAAGATCTGTCGCCTCTTCTGTTTGTTTCATCACGACTTTAATGCGCAGTTTGTTTGGCAATCGTAAACAGCCTGTTTTAATTGGTGGAAGATTTGTTTGTTGTGATCATTATTGCCAATAAAATTTAACTGTGTAGTAAAATCACTGTAACGCTCTCGTGGATCATTGCATCGTTGATCGATTCCAGCTCTTGATATAATTTATTTCTAGAGTTCCTCCAGGAGTGGTTGAGTCTAATTAAACTGAACCCAGATCAGCAGCGTGAGTGTAAACAGAAGCAACTGCATTGGCTCTTTCATCAGGACTAATAGCAGCGATTTGGTGACGCTGCTGATGGCAGGCCTATATTTCAAAGCCGCAGCCACAGGCTCTGTGGGCAGATAACAAGCCTTTCCCTCGCAGACATAATTACCCCACTATTTACAGGAAACTGCCTCTGTATGCCCATCCACACCCTCCAAATGATTATTAATGCAAGCTGGAATATTATAGTCTATTAATTTATCTTAAGATTCGTATCGCCGTGTGGTTATTATTAGAAACCTGGTGAGGCCTTCTCCAGCTAAACACTGAAACAAACACAAACACATGCACGAGTGTCTGAATCACACAAAGCATTTCAGTGTAACTTGCTTTTGCATTGCCACTGGTTTCATAAGTACAACATTTCTACTAGACTTTGAATTTAATTACTGATCAAGAAAATTGAGCTTAAACTTAAAGTGATTAAAACCGTTCACTGAACTTCACTGCAGGTTGTAACTTTGGCTTTTTTGATTTGATTCAAGATTCATTGCTGCTAAGTTTTCAGTTTAGTGGGTTGAAATTTTTTTCCTGTATTTGTCTATTTTATATCTTAATTGTCAATTGTTTCTGCTGGGCAGCTTTATAATTTCACGTTTCCTCTAGAGTTTCAAAAAATATCTCAACACACATCACATCCAAGGGAATTTGGGCAATGAACGACAATTTATTCGTTTGCATTCACACTGGTGTACTTGAAAAAACACCAGAATAGAAGTTATTTCAAAGATTTTAAAGCTATTTATTTTCCTAATGCATTTTACTAGTCTTATTGTGAACAGTTCTTTTGTGCACGTATTTTGTTTTTAATTTTAATTTTATTAATTTTTAAAAACAACAAACAAATCATTTGTGCATGCATTATGTATTTTTAATTTATTTCATATTTTTTAAACAATTTATTTGTCCATACATTTTGTGTTTTTAAGTGTATTTTAATCTGTTTAATTTTCTTAAACAGTTAATTTGTGCATGCATTATGTATTTTTTTAATTTAATTTTATTTCATATTTTAAAAAAAAGAAACAATTCATTTGTGTATGCATTATGTATTTTTTATTTAATTTATTCTATTTTTAAAGCAAGAAACAACTCATTTGCACATGCATTAATTTTTTATTTTTTTTTACATTTGCTCATAACTCAGAAATACATAAAATAAACATTAAACAGTTGCAAATTAATTTTATTTTACCTTTTTTTATCTTGCTCAATAACTGTTTAACTCAGAAATACAAAAAAAAATTAACTGTAGTAGAGTTGCAAATTCATTCCTACTTTCTCAATAATTGAACATTTATGCATTTATTCCTTTAGCAGACGCATTTATCCAAATCAACTTACAAAAGAGGAACAAAAGCAATTTGTTAAAGATTCAACAATATTTGTAACCAACAAGCTAGGTTTGTATGTTATATATTTACATATTTGATCACGTCACGAAAAGATTCATTTTAGCAGATCACGTTATTCAGACCATTCATATGAATCAAGCATTTCACTTTAGTACATTACCAATTTTACTCTGTTAACAATATTTCATAATGTAAATGCAAAGTAATGTAAAAAACATGAGCTGTTGTAAATCCAGAGATTTGAGATTTATGAGAAAATATGAGGTTTTATAGACTTATATACCATCTCATATTTAACTTCAAAATAAGGGCAGATCATAAAGCAAACAGACAGCAGACACTGAATAAGAAGGAAAGACAGAATGAATGGTGGTCTGTTCTGTGTGAGCGAATGGCATTGTTTATACCTTCACTGTCTTTCCTGGTGGGATCCAGAACTCTGGATTACGGAAACAGTTTGACGCTTTTATCGTTGAAGACGCTCTGGCGTCTGACAGCGTGTCCGTATCGCTTTCCTCCTCTGATAGCGGCTCATCCAGAGCACACAAATTAAACTCAGAGTCTCACAGAGTCCGTTCTAGTTCTCCTGTGATGTGATATCCTCAGCTAAATTACCTCCTGTCATTTACGAACTGAACTGAAAAAAATGGGCTCAGGATCATGTTTCATTGCAGGTACATGCGAGTGGAAAGCATTTGTATGTCTATGAAGTAACTAAATAGTGACACTAACTTTTCAACATTTTTCAGTAGATCATGTGGTATTAAATTTTATGTAAAAAGGAAACCTCATTGTTTTTAAGTTAAAACATATGCTCTCTGCAAATACATAAATGCATATGATTGTAGCTCAGTTTATGCATTATGTTCTGAAATGTCAGAAAGAAATTTATGTGCTTAAAATGCATTGTCCAGTCATTGACGTTTTAATTCTTAAGTTAAGGATATTTCTAGCATCACAGCCAATTGAATTTAGGCATTAAATAATAATAATAATAATTGAAAAGTATGGCGGAAAAGAAGCTGACTAAATAATGACATCAGCATGAAATCATAATCGATATTTTGCATTTTGCTAGTCTTATTGTGAACAGTCATTTGTGCATGCATTTTTTTATTTAATTATATTTCTTTAATTTTAAACAGCAAACTAATTTTATGCATGCACTTAAGTAACTTTAATTTTATTTTTTACTTTTAAACAATATTTTTTTCCATGCATTTATTTATTTTTATTTGTATTTATTTTTTAAACAGCAAAATGTATTTGTGCATTTATGCATATATTTATCATTTAGTTTTTTAAACAATTCATTTGTGCATGCAATTTTTATTTTTAGCTTTATTTTTTTATTTTTAATATGTTTTTAAAATGATTTTTCCTTGCTCCATAAGCCGTTTAACTCAGAAATACATGAACAGTAGTAAACTAGGCTGCAAATTCATTCCTACTTTCACATCCAAGTGTATTTAGTCAATAATTGAACATTTATGTATTTATATTTACATTTATGACTTTTTCAGACTTAAAAGATGAACAAAGGCAGTTCATCAAAGAGCCAACAATATCTGCAATATACAAAACCAGATTTGTATGTTATATATTTGTGTTTCAACACGAAAATATTAATTTTTGCAAATGGCTTCATTCAGACAATTCAAAAATAATTGTTTTGAAGTGAGATATTTAAATGAATGCCGCTGTTTTTAAGCTATATTATATAAATTAAGCTGTATTTATTATAAAGTTATGTTTAGAGCAACAGTGCCATATGTACTGCTCTTATACTTTTAGTGAGTAGCTTTTACTGTAGTTAACACTCGTAAAATGTGGTGGTTAAGGTTTTTATTTTATTTATTTATTTATTTATTTATTATTTTTTTTTGTTGGAGCAGTGATTTTGCCCTGACACCAGTCTCCTCTGACATTCAATTAACACACTGATGAGGGTGTGAGCGGCGACACCACGGCCGTCTGACAGGTGTTTCGCTCTCAGCGTTCTGCTCTAAAGGGCAGGTTAGGTGTCGGGGCTTTGCAATGCATTGTGGGTGTAGTAGTTCTTATGGGAGATGTTTGTGGATGTCTTGTGTTGTGCAGCTCATGCAGGGATGAGTTTGTATTCTGGAAAATGTCAATCTGTGCAGCTGTAACCTGAAAAAAAAAAAAAAACAATATAAAATTACTTCAAGGATTTAAAAGATCTGAAGAAGTTCGAAATCAAAATTAATCCTATTTATTTTCAGAATTCATGTTACCAGTTTTGTGGACAGTTCGTGTATGTAATTTTTTATTTGTTTAATTAAATTTATTTAAACAAACAAATAATTTGTGCATACATTTATTTATTTTAAAATGTAAATATTTTAAATTTTTCCAATATGTAAATATATTTTTTTCATTTGTGTTTCTATTATTTTTCATTTTTAACAACAAATAATTAATTTGTGCATGCATTCATTTTTAATTTAGTTTTTTTAAACAACAAGAACCAAAAATTTATTTGTGCATGCATTTAATTTATTTTTAAACAACAAACCATTCATTTGTGCATGCATTTAAATATTGTTTCATTTTTTTTTAGCACATAAAAGGTTTGTGCATACATTTTTTACATTTAATTATTTTTTTAAAGAACAGACTAATCATTTGTGTATGGATTTAATTGTATTTTTTTTATAAACAAAAAAAAAATCATTTGTGCGTGCAGTCATTTTTTAAATATCTTTTTAAACAAACCATTTATTTTTGTATGCATATTATTTTTTCTCTTTTGACTCATGCATTAAAAAACAGTAATAATGTAGGTTGCACATTCCATTTCATTCCTGCTATAAATATAAGCCCATTGCTCACATAAAGCATCATGTGGCTTCAGAAGAATTATGATATTTTATTGTGAGTTTTTGGTGGTTCTTTGTTCTTTTTCATTGTCTGCTTTCATTGAAAGTAAAAAAGCAGTGTGAATATTATGTTTAACATCTCTACTTTTGTGTCCCACAGAAGAAATCACATCAAATGGGGTTGGAACAGCATGAGGGTGAGTAAATGACAGCATTTTCATATATGGCTGAATTATTCCTTTAAATAACTTGTTGTATTTTAATAAACCCACTTACTTTATATGTGACCACATGAAGAAGTGTTTTGAACTGACAGTCATTGATTTCCACAGATGTGTTTATTTCTGATCAGATATTAAAAAGAGCAGAATATTATGAGAAGAACTGCAGACTAACATCAGACTAGAATAACACACACACACACACACACACACACACAGATCTCCTACAGATGCATGATGAATGCACAGGATGCGATGTCACACTTGAGTGAGCTCTGTGTGTGTGTGTGTGTGTGTGTGTGTGTGTGTGTTGCCATGTGACAGATGCAGTGTGTATCTTCAGGCACAGCTTCCGTGAAAAGTACTCTTCATTTATCAATAATTGGGCCTTAATTTCATCTGGCAGAGATTGGAGCGGACAGCAGCACATCCTCACCGCAGCTCTCGGCTCAGTGCACACACACACACACACACACACACACACACAAACACACACAAACTTTCCAGGAGTTTGTGGCAAACACTTGTTCGTTCATTCGTTCTGAATCATTGAGTGATCTGATATGTGCTCTCGGTTCTGATGGAGGTTAAAGTGATGCGTTTTCCTCCAGAGAATTCGGGGTTTTGGAAATGACCCACTCCGGGTCAGAGGTCAGGCAGGGGATTGGTCACAATAATCCTGATCCGTCACAGATCGGTGGTGTCAAACATTCACACATGCTACTGTCTAAATGAACATCATGACACCAGTCCATCAAATTCAGCCATAAAAAACATAACAAATAAAGAAATTAAATTATTCAAAAGGGAGCTTGATTCTGATACATAATGAATTGTTTTAATAATTGAATGGAGCATTTACAAACATTTATTGGCTAGCTTGAATTGTTTTGACTGATATT